>PVJX010013838.1:0-46410 GCA_004027295.1 Dolichotis patagonum
CCAACAGCAAAGACCACACTGACCAACAGCAAAGACCACACTGACCAACAGCAAAGACCACACTGACCAACAGCAAAGATCACACTGCCCAACAGCAAAGATCACGGTGACCAACAGCAAAGATCACGGTGAAAGTTCTAAACTTCCTCTGATCCATTCATCCTTATAAGCTCCAGGTTCTAATTGCTTTTGATTTTAACCTTTGCTTTTGAAAATCTTTTACTTTCATGGGAGACATATGTTTATTAATTTTCTCAATAAAATGCATTCTTTCTCTTCAGCATACTTTCTTTAAATATATTGAGAATTGCTGGGGATTTAGCTCAGTGGCTTAAGCGCCTGCCTGGCAAGCGTGAGGTCATAAGTTCGATCCCCAGTACCAAAAAAAAAAAAAAAAAAAAAAGAGAATTAATTTTAGCTATCCAAGGCTCCCACACCACGATACATTATTAAAACATCTGCCTTTCCATAAGCCATTCTGTTCCTGGCCATTCCACATGTCCTTTTCTACTTCACCAGACAAAATTGCCCAATCTAAATTTCAGCTCAAGTGTTTGATGGTTTTCACGCTGGGCTCAAACTGTTAATGCTTCCCTGAGAGAATAGAATTGAAATGGGATTTAATCTAAAATAACAAAATAGAATAAAGGTTTTACATATAAATAAGTAATGTTCTGCACATTCTTATGCAAGTTTATTTTTTCTAGATTTTGCACATAGTAGAGAGAAATGAAAAATAAAAAAGCTTCAGCATTTGAACCGATAGCAAAGAACACTTTAAAAAAATACTTGGTGTATACCATCCAATTAATGCACTTTGTTGATGCCAATTGGAAATTAAATTTGAAAAGCTTTAAAAAGGCTAATATTGGCCTTATATTAACAATGTTAATTTTGTATAGTTATTTAGAACAGTGACATTTTAAAATATCATTATTAGGCAACCATTATGAACATCTTATACAATGCTAATTGGAATAGTAGATTACACCCCCTTGGTACTTTGCAAATCTAAGCCTTGTCATGAAAGGCTTGCAAGTAAGCATTCTCTAATAGAGACCCATGTTTCAAACATTTGTGTGTCACAAATCAAATAACAAATTACCTACACAGAAAATGACTTTGTAAATTAGGAAAAAGATTTGGGAGTGAAACCTTGTCATCATTGCCAGACAAAAACTAAAAAACACTTCAAGAAAAAAAATGTGTCCAATTCTTCTACCTTCCTTTCTTTTAAAAAGCATCTCTGTACTTTTTCAAAACTCGCAAATATGTTGTCTTTCAGATTTAAAAAAAAGGAGAGATAAAAGAATTGTAGTTCCATATAAAAAATTCATAGAGCTTATTTTAATATAGAATCATAATTTTCTCTACCTTTTGTTACTGAAAAATAAGTATCTTTTTATCTGTTCTCTCTGTGTCTCTTCTCTCTCCTCCTCATCATCTCCATCCTCTTCCTCTTTGCTTCCACCTACTTTCTTTTCCTGCTCCTCCTCCTACTCTCCCTGTTCTTCTTCCTTCGCCTCCTCTTTCTTCTTTTCTGTTCTCCTTCTTCCTCTTCTAGATAAATCTAGAAAGTATAAAAGTTAGATTTCAAGATGTAGATTCAGTTCCTTTGCATATGATAGGAGATTAAAACTGCTCTGGTTCACCTCACAGGGTAAGCTTCATGTTGAACAGAAGGGAGAATACTTGGAAAGTGCTTTGTAAAATATAAAATTCTGCATCACTGCCTGTTAGTGATTACTACATGGTAATCATAGTGATCAATAACATATATTTACCTTTGTCACTATCACTTTCTGGTCATAGAAATGAAAATAATTTATAGTTTATATCCAGAGTCCTGTAGTATCAGATATGAATTTATATTCACTCATCATACATAGAAACCTAAATCAATTGCTACTAACTAAATTACTAAAGACCCTAACACATTTATTTAAAATATTTTTCTTCCTGCTTATTATCCACTCTAAAGACATTTTAATCATTCAGGCTACAGGTAACTGGTTCTTCTCTGAAAGATCACAAAACAGTATAATGGGGGCATATAGCATATACTTTTGCCTCAATTTATAAAAAATGTGAAAACGTGTCTTTTCCAATCATTTTCTTTATGAGTATGTGTTTATAGTACATAATGTTCACATTCCATGAAGGTATATGTAGATAACATATCTTAATTCCTTTTCTCATCTCCTTTCCCTTCATTTTCTCTGTTCTCCATCCATTTCTTGGCCCCTTTCTTTTTCTATTTTATTTTATTGTGCATTTGTAATACATAATGTCTACAATCTTTGTGTGGAGTTAGTACATGTGTATAACACTATTTAGTTTCCTTTTTCAGTCCTTTTCCTTTTCTCCCACCCATCTATATGTTTTTTTTTGACAAATTAAATTTAAATTGGACAAAGCTAAAATCATCTATTAAATTAAGAGAGAGGTCCCCCTTCTCCTGAAACTTATTATCAATGTTCAATGGTAACTAAAAGAAAAGTCATTATTATTTCAATTATAATCTGTGAGTTGATGGTATTATTCTGGAAGAGACATCTACAATTAGTAAGCTGGCTACATTATTTAGATGGAAGATTTTTTAAAATTTCTTGCATCCAAAATTAACATATATATAAAGAAGCCCCCTTCCTATTTGATATAAGTTTAAAAATTAAGGAAAATTTTGAAATAGAGATAGAGATACATAGTTTTAAAAACTATATATAGTTTGGCATAAAATCTAAATATAACTGTATGTTACAGAAGCAAACACTGCAGACAAAAATTTTGTCATTCCATATATAAAGCAGAGTATAATTTTATAATATAAGCAGATCCCCAATTTATAAACACTGTGTTGAAAACTTTCACAGGTGTACAGAGTAAACACTCATTTTTTTCAGATAAGAATGAATCTGACTTATAAATGTGTCTCCTGGAACAGGATTCATTTATAAATTCGAGATTTACTGTATATGGTATATAAAAGCATATGCTATCCATCCTATGAATGTATAGTACACACACAGACACTATATAGGTATATTATAACTAATACTGATCATATGTGTATATAGTACATATATATATGTAAACATTTACAGTACATATATGTATATGACTATGAATGACCAGGCTTAAGGATATTAGCAATGTTTTCCCAAAGGTAAAGGAAACAATTCTGTTTGAAAACTGAGAATGGATATTCAAAGTTGGAGATTTTTCATATGGTAATAGTTACTTACCATGAAGCTTCTAGAGTAAAACTGGCATTTAAAAAATATCCATGAAAATTCCAAATTAAGTAGATAAATGGAAGAATGAGTAGGTTAATGCTTTAAGAATTTTACAAATAGAGTTTTATGTGAAAAAGAACTTCAAAACTTGTTAATGTTTTTCTTTTTCAATGTTCCTCTTTGAAAACTTCATTATACTTATTTAAATATCAGAAGTAGTACAGTATATTTATAGCACATCCATCCAAAGTGGATATTTACTAAATAAAATAACCTTCCTACTGCTACCTCCTCCAAGACAGCACATGAGCTGCTAGATTCTCTTTCCAGACTCTCTTCCTATGAATATATTGCTTCATGTGACAATTCATAGAGGTCCTTTTATAAAAAGGTCCATCATTCCAATTTGTGTGGAGAATATTTGTGATTTCCCACTACTATAGACATGTTTCAGTAAATGTAAATATATATAATATATATATATTTGACATACATATATAGAGAGAATATGTGACAATTTGCTATAATCTTTTCATATGCTCAATAATACTGAAAAGTATTTACATTTGTCTCAGATTTTATAATGATAAACTATAGATTGGATATTTAACTAGAATAAAACCACATAACCAAAACGTGGCAGAAGTAGCCAGTTTTGATCTAGAACCCTTGTTCTCAGAAATTACTCCTGGAGGCATCCTGCATATTTTCTCTTTCTCTAAATCTGAGTCTTTTAAACTGTGCATATCTAATAGATAGTACGTGCTCAAGAATGGTTAGCTCTCATAACTTTTCTCATTAGTGCAATACTATCTTCATACACAAGACTCCCTCTTACCCTTGGTTTGGTTTTCCATGGTTTGTTACTTATGGTAAACCAGTCAGGACATTTTTGTCTTGATTCAAGAAAGTCACACTCATACAACTTTTTTTATTGAATGTAGCTGCAACTATTCTTTTTCATTATGCTTTGTTGTTAATATCTTACTGTGTTAATTTATAAATCAAAATTTCATCATGGGGTAGACCCAGGAAACATATAATTTTTAGAAAGTCTGACGCTATTGAGATTTCTGGATTCTACTAGAAGTCTTGGAGTGTATCTGCCCTGTGCTTAAAGGGGACTATTGCATTCTCAAAAAAATGTCTACAAAATAGATCGATTGATGCAGTGTGGCTAGGTCACAGTATGTTTCAATTTTGGTACTTTATTGTGATGTTAATTAGCAAACAGAATGCATCAAATTCATGTCATTAGAAATGAACATTAAAAAAGCTTGAAAGTAATGATTGATAATCAGACCCTAAAACATTCAATTTGACTGCCTTTATATTATAGGAAAAATTGTGGATACATACTTGCAAAAATAAATGACAGCCTTTCCTTCCTACCTATAGGTTGAAAATCAGTTAAACAGATTTACTTTTCCATTATCACTGAATTCACCAACAAGAAATACTGTTTGTCTTAACTTCTGTGTGAAGTAAATATTGTGTTTCTGTTCATCATTAAACCCATACAAAAAATGAGTTACAATGGTTGAAAGTTACAAATGATTAGGTACAGGCTTTACATTTGCTGTAGAAATCGGTATGATTGCTTCAGATTTTGAATTTCTAAATATAGTGTTGTTCTATAAATGTAAGCTTTTTCACTGAAAAATAATCAAATAGATGTTTTACTGATGACTACAGAGGACTTTTCACACTCATAAAATGTTTCCCTTACTAGCATTAAAGATATTTTTACATTTTTCTTTTGGTTAGTTTTACCTTTTGCATTGCATATTTTGCATCTGTATTTTACCTACCATTATATACATGTAACTCTTCTTTAATTATATCCACTTCCATGACTAAAATCCAAAAGAAATAAACATAAATGAAAAGGGAAGAATTATACAACCTATTGGCAAGAAAGGATGCTTCTGACATTGCATGTTTAAACACTAGAGCAATGATTAGGATTGTCCCAACAAAACAGAGTTATCTCAGTTGTTAAAAAAATAATCACAATTATTTGTGTACTTTATCAGCTTTCTCAGGCAAAAGTAGAAAATTTTTATAAAAATATAAAAATACCTAAATTTCCTCTTTTAGACTAGTATAAAGATAAATTTTGACTTTATACTCAAAGGATTTAATATCCACTGTCACGTTGGCATTGGACAAATGCTTCTCTGGTAGATCCACATTGAATGGTCTAGGACCTCTCATTCCTGGTAGTTAACAGTGCTTTTGGGGAAAGTAATTTTTAATTACTATTTTTGCAGCTTAAGACTGCTGTGACATTTTTCTATGAAGAGAGATATAATTTTACTTTTGTGGACACAGATATATGCTTACATTATGGTACTGATGGAGTGAATCTCATTGGAAAAGAAAAGGGAAAAAATCATATTCATTTTGTTGATTAAATCCTTAGCTTTAAAAAGGCAGATTTCTTTTCATGCTCTCATCCAGGTTTTAGAAATAATTTTGAGAAAAATTCTAACCAAAATATACATAATTAAAAAGTAAAAGTATAGAATATCCTCCAGATGGCCCTATTTGAGGTACTTCTTTTAAGTGACCAATTTAAATTGTAAGGTGATTGCTTTTCTAGATATAGATCATTTTTTTTCTTAATTTTCTTAGACATATTTTTACTGTATATATTTTTTACATTTATGATTGATTCAGTTCTTCAGCCTTAGTCAAAATACCAGGGTAGTTAATTTAAGGAAGGTGTCACAAGAGTCTCAGTCATGTTATTCATCTTAGTATAAAAATCTTCAAGCTTCTCTTTCAAAGGCAAAGCCATAATTGTTAGGCATCAAAATCATTTCTTTATCAACAAAACTAACCTTGCCATAAGATGATCAGTATTGATCTTCTCTTTTTCTGTGCAACTTGTCCTGATCTCTTGGGTTTTTTTAGTTTATATTCTGTCCATAGAATATTTAAAGCAAAATGAAAGGCTCACAAACTTTCAACTAGTTTATATTTTATATGTTTTACATCATGGAAAGTGTCTGCATATTTTTTTGGTTTGGGTTGTTTGTTTTTGTTGTTTTAAACTTTAAAATAATTCAACTTGTGCTTAGAATAGGTTTGCTTTGTGTTTCCCATGTTGCGTGTGTGCGTCTGCCTGTGTGTATTTTATCCCAGCTAGTTATAACCTGATAACCTGATTTCATACTGTGCTTTAGCACAACAATACAGTCATCAAACTAAAGCAACACAGTAAGCGGTCACATTAACCATCATTTTGCTTGATCACTCGGGAGAGATTAAATTTATTCATTTTTACTATAGATAATCAAATATTAAAACATGCTAACATAAAGGAAGTAGAACTATTGAGCTGTAATATGCTCATTGCCAAAACAGTATCTTACATGGGACGTGTAAGGCTTGTTGGCAAGATGTTTAGAGAAAATTTCATCAGGTCTTTTTTTTTCTCATTTGCATTTGGTTTATCTAAAGTGAAATCCATTCAATTTTATTGAACTGTAATTCTAGTAATTTACAATATTTACATGCTGCGGTTAGATTGAAATCAGTCCTTAATTCAAATTCAATCTAAATTTACTGCATAGTAATTAGGGCTTTGTAACTGACACTAGGGGCCTATTGATTTAATGAAAAACTTAACCTTACAGTAAGTGTTTAATTAGTTGCTGTAGTAGATTTTGTTCTGTCCTAAATTGTGGACTTTAGAGAATCAGGTACTAATTTAAATTACACAACTATATAAAGATCAGAACTAATTTTTTTTTCATGTAGCCTAACAGATGAATTAATTTCTTCCTCTTTGAAAGGATAAGGAAAAGAGGCGGTAATGAAAGTAATTTCCTACACTGCCTCATTTTATGTAAGGCCAGGCTAGCTATGCTGCAAATGATTACCTACCCCTGTTAAATATTGATATAAAGACTTATGAAAATTAAAAGGCAATGAGATTTCTTCAAGGATTATTTTGTAAATGGAAAATTGAAACAATATACATATCTACTTAGAGCAGAAATATTCTTGATTTAAAAAATATTACCCAAAATAAAATTTAAGTCTTTTTTTTCCTTCTGGCAATATTAATAAGGAGCCTAGTGCTTCACTTGTAGCAGTTATATTAATTTACTGCTGAGAATTTAAAACAGAATTTTAAATCAACAGTGGTTATTTTCTTGGGTTGATAAAAATATAAATCAGAGCAAACTATTTAAATCTGTCAATATTTTTTCAAAATTCAAGAATTAAAACATTGAAATAAGGGCATATTTAAACTGAATTTTAACCACTCTACAATCTGTCAGGTATATAACTCATTTCTCTTAGTATACATTTGTGTTCCTGAAGCTAGAAATAGTAATGTTTCTATATAAAACTGAGAGATTAATGCCAAAGGAAAGAAGATTCCTGTTGGCACATTATTCATCACTTGTCTAATTTATATTAGATGTACTAAAGGTACAGAGAAAAAGAGGGTTTTTTGTTGCTGTTGTTGTTTTAATCAGTATCACATTTTCCAATTCTTGTGAAGAAAAACGTAGAGTATTACTTGATGGCAAAAAAACAAAATATTTTTAAAACAGATACTTTAAATATTTTATGTACATTTTCAAATAGTAAAATAACTGTTAAAAACTTCTAGGTAGATAATGTGATTAACGTGTGAAATTGGTATAGAGATATAATACAGTTAATGCATACCAGAGTGGGTTAAGCAAGCATTTCAATGTTCATCAAAATCCAATTTGTTTTAAAATATGTATGCACTAACTGCTAAATAAGTAATATAAAATTAAATCCAGTTTATGATTCACAATGATTGGAACATCTGTCTCAAATGAATCAGTTCTTATTAAAATTGTTAAATTCAAAAATTTCTTATTGTGAAAACTTTTGTTTTTACAGAGCCATAGGTTAAAAAAAGATCTAAGATTTAAAACTTCTGCTATGAAAAGACATTAAAACGCCATTCAAAAACTTGAAAGACAAAACTAAGATACATTTAGGGTTATCTAAAACTTTATTTTGTTAAAAGATTTTTTTTTTCTTTCTTGACAATGCATCAAATTCAGGCTTCCACAACTTGACAATATACCAGATTCAGACCTCGCTCTCCCAACCCACCTCAGCATGAAAGCAATACACACCAGGTACAGAAGGCTGCAAACCACACACTCGTCTCCTTTTAATGCTTGCTCTGATGAATGGCACGCACACAAGCCATATTGCCCATCTCTTAGAGTGGCCTTCGCTGCCAGCACAGCTGAAATCTGGAGGCTTGCCGCATTCACATTGTCAGCTTAAATACCCAGTATGGACTCAAACTGGGAATAAGACAAAGTACCATAGCATGTTGATCCACTTCACTGGTCTCACCAATTAGCTGTGAAGAATATGGCTCATTTAGAAGTGTATATGATAACACTGAAGCATAACTGAAAATTAGATATATAAAAAAGGAGGTCATTAGCTTGCACTTGTCTTATCTTCAGCTAAATGAATTGCAGATGAAATCAAATAGGATAAGTTAAGTCTTCGCAAGCTTTGGAGGCCTTTCTTATGTACTTACATTAGATGGATCTCTATAAAGTTTATAGCTCTGCTATTTACAACACCACAGTTAATGTTGTGTTACAGTTTTCATTACCAACCTGTATTTTCAGAGGTACATAGCTTTAACATAAAAATTTGTTCTAGGTTAAAAAGAAAAGCAGTGTAGTAGATTGCATCCAGAAGAAAAAATTCAAAAACAATGTACATGGTTTTCAAAGTATTAAAATTCCAAGAATATGTAAAATTATATGGGCATCTGGTATGTGTTAATGATTTTTTATAGATGAAATATGTAACTTCTAATAGGAAATTAAATGTAATTTTTTAAAAATACATACTCCTGAGACATTTTTATTTTTTTAGCAGAAAATAAAAATGTTACAATTTCTGACTGGAATTTAGCATAGCAAAAGAAAGGTGAGCTTTGCAATTGTTTGAAATCATAATTATAAATTAGCTTAAGTTCATGAATTATGTATTTACCATGTAAAAACATCATAAGGAATTCAAAGAGATGTAATATAGGATATCTGTTCTAAGAATATTCCTACAGACAATTAGAAAATATGAGACATTTTCTACCAGAAGATATGGGAGCCATACAAAACCATAATGAAATTGTAGCATTAAACAATTGTTAGACTGCTTAGGTGGATTAACTGGTATCTATGTTTTGTTTGTTGGACTGTATACTAATACTAAGCCTAACACTGCTAGGAGATTATCTGGCAACTACATACATCCTAGTCTATTCAGAGCACTGTAGCAAAATATTGTAAACTTCATGGCTTCTAAACGATAGAAATTTCTTTCTCACAGTTCTTGTGGGTGGAAAGTCAGTGACCAAGGCTCCTTTTCTAAGAAGGACCAACAGACAGTGCTTTCTCTATGTGTATTAATTACTTGGCAGCCGGATGAAGGGGACTTTCTTGGGACTTGTATATAGACATTAATCTCACTCATGAGAACTCTAGTTTTGAGTCCTAATTACCTCCGTAAAGATCCCACTTTCTAATATCATCTTTCGGTGAGCATTTCATCATACAAATTTTAGGGGGACGCAAGCATTGCTTAACATAGAAATGCCTGAAATATCCTAAGATATCTCAACTTTCCAAAACCCATCAATTGAGGGCATGGAGTCCAAATTCTGGGAGATTTTTCTCACATCATTGATTTACTCCAATTTGAAATGGCTCCTTTAAATCCAGACTCCCACATGTATTTGAAGAATGTCCAGATTTTAACAGGTACTGCCTGTAATCAAGATCTGCCTCTGGGCAACAGTGTAGCCATTAAAAATGTCCCCTGCAGCCGGGTGTGGTGCTGCATGGTTGTAATCCCATCACTCAGGAGGCTGATGCAGGAGGTTTACTGTGAGCTGGAGACCAACCTGGGCTACAAAGTGAGCTCAAGTCCAGCCTAAACTGCATTGTGAGACTCTGTCTCAAAAAGACACACACACGCACACACACACACACACAAACTCATGACACACGAAAGGTAGTGCCGACTCCTAAAAGTCATGAAAAGTTTGCGTGGCACACTGGACAGGCCCCGCAGTTGGTAGCAGATCGCCACAGTGCACTCGGGGGGAAGCTGTGGTGCACATGTGGGCTTTGCAGTCAGGCAGCTCTTTAGGCTCCTGGCTTTGCCACTGAAACATGATTCAGTTTCTCTGAAATCTGCTTCTTTTGAATAAGAAAAACTTTGTGCCCCTTATACAGTGAATTTTGAGAATCCGATGAGATGTTGTACTAGCAATCATGATTATGTTTACCCCGGCAGTATAATTGGTGGGGACTGGGAATTTGGCAACCGGCCTTTATACAGTATGTGCTTTGGACATTGCCAAGCCTTTCCTATCTTTGATCCCCAGAAGTCTCAATTGTGTGTGATTTTGAAGCTTACTAGAATCCAAAAATCAAAATAAGGACCAAGCTAAACATTTTTATCTTTGAGAAACTTATTTTTGTGACTTAGCAATCAGGAGTACTTAAAATTCGATTTTGAGTTAGAAAAAAAACAAAGAACAAAAAAGAACAGGAAATACCATTAACTGAACCTTGATTTGGATAAATTTCCAAAAATTTCCTTTAAGCTTTATTGGAATTTAGTCACCTGAGTGACTAATTTTAAATAACTGCTATAGTAATAATAAACTGAATTTGATGCAAATTTATAATAAATTGCCCTAAAGTACTGTTTTAGCCACTGTTTTGTTTCTTTATAGATGGTCTTAATGTATATTATGATAAATTTAAACACATTGAAGATCCAGGGTTCTTATTCTGCAAGTTAGATACACAGTGTACAGTTTTTGAGCCAGCAAATCACACCATCGGTAAATTTGTCAAAATGAAGTATTTTCCAAGCTAATGATTTGGCCTCATTGGAAGCCTGGCTGAACTGCTTCCCTAGCATTCTGTACTAGGCAAAGATCGCCAAGCAAGGTTGCCTTCTTACCATGCCTGCCAATACTGAGATCAAGGTCTTCTGAGCCCTACAGTAATACCCCCTTGAGAACTCTGCCAGACCTAGTGGCAAATGACCAGAGGAGACCCTCACTAACATTGCAGGGTGCTGGGAAAGCCATTCAGTCTTCTACAGGCAATGGCTTGCAATTCTGAAAAAGTTTCATATTTTTCTCAGGGCAGTCTCTAGCCTGAAAATGTATCTTCTGATCCTCAAATAGTATTAAGATTTAGGACTCTACTGTCTCTTAAAAAAATTTCAATTTTTCACTCTGAGTGTCCTCCTATTAGACAAAGTTCTTCATAGCATTGGTTATCAGAAAGTTCCAGAATAAGCTACTGAAACAACTTCAAAAATAGCCAGAGAACTCAGGAACCCATTCTGATTTTTTAAAGTAGCTTCAAAAGGAGGTGGGTAAAAAGAGAGAAGGGATTAAAAACAGAAATAATGGTGTACACGTACCTACTTCCCAAGATGAAAATAAACTTCATTTACTGCAAATGTTTACTAATAAAATAATAATTTTTAAATTAACAAAGTAAAATAACAAAAATGTTCACCTGAATGTGTGTGTGTGTGTGTGTGTGTGTGTGAGAGAGAGCGAGAGAGAGACAGAGACAGAGACAGAGAGAGAGAGGAATTCAGATAAGATTAAAACTAAACACTTTTATAGTCATGTAGTTATATTTCATTTACAGTCATACTCTTAGCTAAGGAACTTTAACATCTTCTCCAGGCTCTATTTGAATCATCTGTAAGGTTTACTATGTATGAAGTTACATCGACTATTTGTCTATAGAAATAGAAAGAAATAGGAAAAAGTCTAATAGCATATTTTGTATATTTGTATGTGTGCAAAAAGTAAAAATTACATATAAAGAAAGCTATAAGTTTTCAGAGCCCCAGAATAACTAATTCAACTTTTCAAAAACTGTACTTTTAAACAATAGTGAAGCAACACTTAGGGAAAAGTTTATTTACTTTCAGCTCAGATAGCCCAAAATCTATAATTTTCCTCACCTCTATATTATTCATCAGGATGCAGTCGTGATCCGGTACCAATTGTTGTAATATTCCCAAATTGTTTAACTTCAGAATAGGTTAAATAGAATTCATCATAATTAACCAATTTATCCTATAATATATTTGCGTAGAGTCATTTTTTTTTATATTCTGATAAGCAAAGTGTGTTTGCAGTTTGAAGAGGGAATATTTTTAATATCTACCTGGGGATAGCTCAGTGTCACCAGATGGTATTTTGCTATCCACAGGTTCCACTTTGCCTGTTTTGCAAGTTTGTGACAGCCCACAGGGATGTGCTGAGGCATCCATCCAGTCAATAATGTATCTGGGACAATTCTAACACTGCAAACATCTTTATGAGTTTAAATGGCATCTGATGCTATTCCTACTGCAACACAATCGAATACAATAGGCATGGCGCTGCACTTGGAAGCAATGAAATGGTAACTGCCCTCATCAGCAGCAGGAGAAGTGAACTGTAGTAATTTTTGTGGAGTTTTCAGAAAGGACTACAAAAATCTCGTTTGTTTGATACTGAATTTCATCCTGAGTACAGAAACTCATCCCAGAAGAAATGCCCTGCATGTTGGTAAGAATTATAATAATAACAGAGAATGTTATTAGTATCATCATTAGCAGTCATGTTATTTTTTGAAATGGGAATCTATAATGGGATGTGTGTTGCACAGAACTTTTACCCTTTGATGAGTCTCCAGAGTCTTGTGCTGTGGAGCAAATAATTTTCCATCTGTCTTCAGATTTTGCAAAGTATCTTGCTCTCTGGAGACTTGAAATTTTCTAGACATTGCTCCCTTCACCCCCTAAAATTACAATTTAACATTTTGTATATAGAACAAAGTAACTTTTGAACATATTTTAACATTAAAATTACTTTTGAATGTCTTAAAAATTAAGTTTTACTTTGTAAGTTTGTGAAAAAAATACCTACTTATGACCAAGCTGAATAAAATTTTAAAAATTTTGTAGTAAATCTGGAATTATTTGTTCTCTTTTATTAAGAAAAACTAAAGTTGTTAAATACAGTGTAAGCTGAAAGAATATATTGAATTTCAAGTTTAAAATTTATTTATTGACTTTAGTATTTTCTATATAGTAGAAATAAAATTTGAATTTACTATTAAAAATGAACAAATCATTCATCTTACATTGTGAGGTAAAAATAGAAAAGCACCTTAGACCAAGTAAATGAATGAATTTATTCAAAATAGTGTGGAATTTTGCTTTAAATATATTTATCTCATATATTTCACCATCTCCTCTACATACTTCTCTTACCCAAAATGTTAGGGAAAAAATTAAGAATGTAATATGAGAAGTGAATTATTTCTTACATTTCTGAACTATATTTTAAAAATTGTATCATCACAAAGTAAGAAATAGTAGTAGCTCACATCATGTAAAATATGTACTTGAGGACTTTTTAAGAAGAGAGAGTTCTGCCAATTAATCATTTTTGAAGGGTGTTGAATAGTGTTAAGTAATGATTCTCTTGAAATTCATTGTTGAAAGTTCACAGAGATGAGTGCTATTAAAGTGTATTATTCTATGTATGATTTTGCTTTAAATGAGAAAAGTGGACATTAATTTGTAGTTTTCTACATTAGTAATTTATCTACATGTGTCACTCAGTTAATGCATCTTGACAGTTTGGTTTTAAAAAAGAAAAAATGAAAATGACTCCCTTAACATATTATCCAAATTTGTAAAATGTGAAAAGCGTGTAATGATGTTACCTTCATCATTTCTTCCATTCTAGTGAATGGCATTTTAGAAACAAAAGAATATTCAGGTGAATACAGCTAAATTACTCTTTCTCCTGGGTGATACTAGGTAAACTTTTGTCATTTGATTATTTGAATTTACTCTCATGCAAATATGACTTTTTTTTTACATCAATAGTGTTGCGACAGATATTAATAATAAGTTTTTAATTCCTGAAGTTAAAACCTTTATCAGTATGTATATGTGTGAAAGAAGGGCTAATCCACAACTCTTCAAAAAGATCCCTCTGAGTTTATTTAAATGCGATAAAAGTAAGCATGAACACACTTTCAGCAAAATCTAAATAGTGCTTTAAAGAATGCTGCTTTTCTTTTTCACAAAATAACATATATTTTAGCAAGTTTCAATAGAATGGTCTGTTCAAATCTTTTTATCTAATGCATATCCTGGGGGAAGAAAATGAACTGATAAATGTAGATAGTTTTGACAGTCTAGAAGCATGATAAAATATACTAATTACTTCTGTATTCTATATGTACAAAACCAAAATTAGAAAGAACTATAGCAATCTACTTGTGATAAGTTTATTTGCTTGTTTTCAATTAGCACAAAAGTACTGCCACATTATTAGTAAATGTACTGAATTGTGATAAAAAAGTCTGATGTCGATGTGAATATTTTCACTTTTATTGACAATTGGACATTGATTCTATACTTGTACTATCAACTTTTTTTTTTGTACTGAGGATCAAATTCATGACCTCGTATTTACCAGGCAGGCACTGTGCTGTGTATCACAGCTAAATTTCATTGTAAAGAGCAATATGAAATTTTGCCTCTCATACTATTTTTCTCATCTGTAAATGAGAGAAACCAATAGTCTTTACTTTTCTGAGGACGATAGTGTTATATATGCATTTAATGGGCCTTTCTCCAGTCAGATATGGATGCAGCCTTTTCCCAATTCTGTGTGTGCATCTGTATATGTGTCATAAAGTGAGGTGAATACCTATATTGGCTCTATTAAACATGGGGAAATTCTGTATGCTCTATTTAATTAATTTTAAGGTTTTCAAAAATAATTAAAAAGAAGGAAAAAATAGAAACCTTTGGATACCAAACAGAGCAGTACAGTTGAGGCACTATGTGTGTGTGTGTGTGTGTGTGTGTGTGTGTGTATACACACACAGACACACAAGTATTCTGCTACTGAATTTAGAGATCATGTAGAAAAATACCCTAAAGTCCTTAAATGGAAGCATATCATGGGACTGAGACAACCAAAAGAAGGTGCTGTTGGTGATGTCCTGGAAGTTGAGCCTTTCAGTCTCTGGATAACAATAATCACATCAAATACTTACATGGCACTTACTAGGCAGTGTTACATAGACCTACATATTAATTAATGGGTTTAAACACACTAACCCATTCAGTTATCATAATAGCTCTGTGAAATATAGTTTTCCATTTTATAACTTAGGAAAAGGCACATAGGGTGGTTAAGTAACTGGTCCAAGTTTACACACATTATTGATGATTCATGAAGATCTGAACCAAGCTGTTTCTAGAATAAATGTTATTAATAACTATGCTATATGTTCTTTCAGTTATCCAGCAGTCAACTCCACCTGACTGAGGTATACAACCACTAAAAGTTCAACAGCTGAAAGTCCAAATCTACTGAACTCTGCTTATTTTTTTTCATTTATCCTATTCAGTATTATTTTACATTAAAAAAGATTTTCTTCCCTTCCCCAGTGTCTAATAGGAGTTTCCATGTGAAGTAATCCCATTATGTGTTTATTTTCTTTGTTTTTCCTCTTCATTAAAGAGCTCAGAAGTTCTCATCTGAGCTAGTAAAATTGGGTTTTAATTTGTCAGTACATAGTTCTCATTTTCTTCTAATTTGCTTTTTATATCCCTATCTAGCATCATATTTCTAAAATTCAGCTGTCTTTGTGATATTTTTTCTTGGATATTCAGCCTTTCTACCATCCCTATATTTATCCACTCAAAATGACTTACCAAGAAATATCAAGTTAGGCATTAAGTTAAAGATTAGGAACCAAAGGGTAATATGCATAGGCATAAGTCTTTTTATCCAAGTTTATAGTTTACCAAGTTATAAAGATAAACATGTCTTTAGAGAATAAGAGCTATAAGGTACAAGAATGAAATTATTTACAGTTTTATGAGAATAAATTAGAGGAAGAGGAGTACATCAACAACATTGGCCACAATACCTGCAGTGTTCCAGAGGTCTTCAGTACTCCAAAAAATAAAGATGTGTGCAGAAGTAAAAATGCTCTAGAAAATCTTCACTGTACTTCCTCTTTTGTGTCCAGTGAGATCTCAAAACATCACTTGTTTCTCTCCATCCTGGAATAGGATCAATATTTAAGGGCTTAACTACTTATTTGACCACTAGACTTATAACTTCTTAGGGTAACTCCTTTGCCAACATTTAGGATACATAAGAGAGAGAGAGAGACATATGGGTTTTTTTTAAGATATTGAAATCTTAGCAATGCTGTGTAACTAGAAACCTCTGAGTGTAAAATTAATGTAGAATAAAAGTGAAATTAGATTTAGAATGAGAGAATGCAGTAGATTTTGTGTATATGCCAACATGTCCATGGAAAATAAGGAAGGAACTCAATCTGCTACAGGATTTAAGGCCATCAAAGAAGAGGAAATTTCTCATTAGATAAGATGGAATTGTCTGAGAGAAATATTTAATACAAATGGTTAACACATAAAGAATTTGGAATCGACAAAAAGCTAGGAAACACCCAAAAATATCCTAAGCAATATTAAAAGGGTCATAAACACACATATTCGTAACATAAAACTCTTGAAGTACTTACTGTTTATGAGATAAAATATGTCTCAAATGAACTGAGAGTGGATAGCAGCAAAACGCTAGCAAGGTATCTGCACAAATGATCAGAAAATAGCATACTACAGATACTAAGTCCCAGTCACAGGTACTGAATATATTTTGTGATTACTAGAGCTGTCACCAAAAAGAATATGGGGCTTCAGACAAATCTAACAAGCCCAAGGAAAAAATTAACAGGGTAGAAGAAACTAGACATGGAGAGTAAAACAACAGGCTAATTTTCAGATGTGATAACACCTACTTAATTTATAGACAAAAGTACATATTTGACTAGCGTGATATTTGAGAGCTACACACCACTTCCCTTTAGCATTTATTATACTGGCATACTTATGATACAATTTTGTCACTGTTCATTTATGTCTTACTTTATTTTTCTGAACACTGCACACATGCATATCTGTTTAAAGATGCTGCTAAGAGATCATTTACTCTCAGGCTACATGCAATTAAAACTTTAGGAAAACAGATTTTTATGGCAAAATAAAATTACTTTACTGTTCTTTAGACCATTTCTTGCCACCAAACTAAAATGTCAATCTGCAACTTTTAAATGTATGATTTTAAATGCTCCTTTAAAAGAAATCATAGTTTACCTTAGCTCAGCACATTCATTAGCACTGATTTACAATGGAGTGTGTTTGAAAGTACATGTAATATGCACATGCCAAATGAATTCATTAAGACCAGTGTGATTACAGTGAATGTCAAATGAATTAATAATAATGGGACCTCTAAGTGTTACCATTACTTTCACAGTGTGTTACTGTTTTTATACTTATGAGCCCTAAGGATAAATGACACACATATTACACTTGTTCTTTAATTGTATCTTGATAATCAAAGGTTGATCTAGCAAAAGTTGTGGGCAGTAAAAATTTCTATCCCTCTAAACACAGAGAAATTACTATCATTTATAAGGCTCATTGAAGGGTGATTCAGTGGTTTAGATTCCAATTATAAATGGCATTTATATTAAGCCTCCCACATATTCACCAAAATGTTAAGGCTTTTAGACATATTTTTCCATAACCAATATTTTGAATGAATTAAAAGTTTGAGAGAGATTTTTCTAGGATTCTGTACTTTACTTGAAAACAGACTGTATTAGATATATAGATATAAATATGTAGATATACACATGTAATTTCATTCTAATATGCATACAGTAACACATAAATGAATCTACTCATTGTCAATTAGTAACTTGATCTTGGAATAAAATTACATCTTTGATAGCAGCTCTTTCATAAGCAAGATGAAAATGAAGCTGCCTATCGCTCTCTTTTTATGTGCTTTGCAACACTATGGCCACTAGCACACAGTGGGTACATATGTTTCTCTGTCCTCCATTTCTAACTTAGCCTTGTGTCTACATAATTGTGGTGGGTGGGAGGTATGGATGAAGACAAAGGGTTGAAATGATAGAAGACACAAATTTATTGCAGGTATAGCAGGAATAGTGAATAAATCTTGTTAATGTATCAACAAAACAATCACGAGGCCCTGTCTCTATGGAGAAGAAAAAAATGTGTAAAGGATCTTTAAATCTGCTAAGAAAAAAAATCAAAAACTAGAGAAGTAACTTCTTTTTGTTTTGAAGCATCAAGATCTAATGTCTTTGAAGCTTTAATAGATAGATTTACTTTGTTGCTTATTTTAATAAATCTGCAGCCCACACTTCTTGCTTTCTATTAATTACAGTTTGTATTTGTACAGTTGATAATGCAAGTTGGACTCAGTGTTATTCCTATTCAGTGGTAGGTGTGCCATGGAGACAAACTGGAGAGTCGGAAAATCGACATCATTATAATAGTTCTTCTGATAGAAAATACTCTGCTTTTTGCACAACCAACTCAGAAATTTATACAATACAAACATTCAAAAATGGATAGTCTCTTCCATGCTCAAAATCTCAATCAAAGGTTTAAATGCATAACTAGCATGCTTCTCAAGCTTGTAGGTAATGTGAACCTGTGAAAAATAATTTAAAGGCTGGCAGTATCCAGGTTCAAAGAGATCTGCACAGGCTTGAATATCAGGTATTCCCTCTGAGAATTACAGTCTTCAACTTGCATTCCTTCTCCCTCAAAAAGTTAAGTAAATTTTAGGATGTAATCAATAAGACTTTGCAATAATATCTATGAAAATCAAATTTGGTTGATTATAAATTTGGCAATACCGGAGATACAGTTCAGAGGTACAATGCCTGTCTGGCAATCACAAAGTCATGAGTTTGATTCCCTGAGCCAAAAAAAGCAAACAAAGAAACACAAAGCAAATTTAGTAATACTAAGATGTGTGATAAAGTAAAAAATAGTCATATATTTTTTGTGTCACATTACTAGGGGCATGACATAAAAATCAAAAAGATGAAAATCCTTCTGTAGCCTGATCTGGAGGAGAGTATTCAATTCTAAACACATTGTCTCTAGGTGTTTACACACTTGCTGCTTCCAGACAAAAGGTGTGATATACGTAAGTGGGTTACAAAGGATGCTAAATGTGAGGTTGCTGAAGAAAATATCGATGATAAATTCAGGGGGAAAATTATAGCAATTGTAAAAGACTAAAAGGGCTGACATCTGGAGAAGAAAACGTTTACTTCTTTGTGGCAATCCAAAAAACAGAGCCACTCATAACACTTAGCGGAGTGTGGACATCAATTTTTTTTTCTCACCAAGACAGACTGTAGAGTTGAAAAAATGAACTGAAGATTAATTCACTGCCAGCTGATAGAATTCAACCAGATATTTAAAGACAAGCCTATTAGAAGGAGGCAGGCAACGTATATTGTCTAGTATTGACTAGTAAGTATTCATTACTAAATTATTAACTAGAGGAATGGGTAGATAGTAACTTTTGTTTTCTTACTATGACTCACAGTAAGGAAGAAATTACATATTATGAATATCTGCATGCTGAGATTTAGGTAACAAATAAAATGATTACAATAATGTTTATCTTTATTCCACATAATTCACCCATATGTTGTATTCTAGTCAAGTTTAACAGATTTCATTTGTAACACTATTGTGTCTCCCTAGATTGATTTCATGTTTCAGTAGTGCATTGCAGCTGGCAAGTTAGAAAATCATGGCCGGAATGATCACTTCCAACTCCATGGTTCCATTACTCTGTTTCATGCACTGGTGAGAAAAAACATGTCTATGGTAACACACACATGTTTGTAAGTGACTGACAGTGATACGCAAATAGAGCCACATTATGATTTTCCAAGGACCCCTCTCACTAAGACTTCAGTTTAAAGTTAGAATTTTAGTAATAAATATAATAATTGGAATGCTTTTTAATGTGTATATACATATATAACCTATTTTTAGTCAATTATTTGTTTATCATAAAGCCTGAGACCCAAATGGAAGGGATGGAAAAGAGATTTCTTACAGCAACTTCTTGCTAATTCTATGTAATAATTTTTACCACTTACAAGGAAAACGTAGTATAATAAGAACATATGGTTGGTGTACATGAAGGAGAACTGACAGGTGAGAAATCAGTGTCTATAAGCTCTTAGAATGAAAAAGAACTAGAACATAAGACTTTAAAACTCTAACCAAGCTACAGACGAGTGCCTAGGGATTTGCATACTTCATCCCTGTAGTCACACTAAAAATACCTTAGACAATGATAAGGAGGCCTAGTGGGAGAATGAGACAAACACAAAGCCACGCAGTCAGAATGTGGTGTCACCATTACATGTTGAAAACATTACAAAACAGAGGAGAGGCTTGGCTGGGTCTTTTATGGGCCTCATTTCTTTCATCCTTGGGATTTAGGGTAAGCAACTTGTCTGGTCTGAGAGTTTTCTGGAAGAATAAAGGTAAAAAGAAAACTGCTGGAAGTTATGAAATATGGAAAATGAGATGCAGCGTGCTACTTGAACACAGCTTTCTAAATGCTGTGTTTGGTATTACTGATTTTGAATTCTGTTTCTTTTAAGAGACTGTTTTTCACCAAAAGTTTTGATGAAGCAAAATGCGCTCCTCAGAGGAAAACAAAAAAATTTCAGATTCTACATACATACACACATAGGCACACACACACACACACACACACACCAGTTGCACTGAGGTTTGTGGCCATGGTTGAAAAGATTGAGAATCTGGACAGGTTGATCTCGTTGTATCATCAATCAGATGTTCTTACACTTGAGATGTTTACACTATAAATTTCAGTTGCTTCCATTTTGTAAATCAAATTTTTATTGTATATTACCAAGAAATATATGTAGAAACGAAATATGAAGCCATCATCTTCACTGGTTTACTTAGTATAATCAAATTTGCACTTAGCAGTATCATATGCATGTGTTTATAGCCTCTATTTATTCCTATTTTCATTTGCTTTTATAGATAATAGTAGACAGCTCCTCTACTCAGAAATGCATATTTTATTCTCTCAACAAAGGTTAGAAGTGAATTGCTCTGGCTAGCCTCTTAGTAATTTCTAGATGTTCTTTTAAGTTTATAGCACCCTGGCCAGATCTGACCTTCTGTTAGTCACTGGGGATAGATTTAATTTCAAAGACAAATCTAAATATGCAGAGCTGACTTAACAAGTTGGTAAGAGGAGATTCCTGACCCACCCTTGGCATCCCTTTAAAGCCTTGCTGAACACATTTTTTTTAGCTATGTGGCCCATCACTAATGACCTGAGTGCCCACTTGCCCATGCCTGACTTCTTGCCCCCCTCATGGTCTCCAGCTGCCCTCTCTAGGCCAACCAAAGGAGAGAAGTTACCATAGCAGAAAATGCCCCAGGGACTTGGCTGCAAATGGTTGGCTGCAAAGGGTTGGCACCATGTTTGGCCTTACTGGTGGTGGCAGGTGGTAAGTACATGCGGGTGTTTCTGGCCTCCATCCGCAGTGGCGTTAGGACACAGAAGTAGTGAAGATCTGGAAGATGTCTCATCCCTTTTTTTTTTTTTTAATTTTTATTTGAAAGAGAATAAAACAAAAGAGGGCAGTACAGAGCAGATCAGAACAGGACAACATAGGCAACACAGTACTTTACATTAAGTACTGGACATCAACAGTAGCTAACACCATATCTCTTACTCTGCAATGGTTGAGCATAGTTTCAAATACAATAATATCAAACATAACACAATAGTATAAAGCCATGCATAGAGTAAAAGAATTACAGGGCTTTCTGAACCGAATAACAGAAAATGATCAATGGGTACTATAATATCTCATTTTTGATAAAAAAAAATTTGAACTATCACACATATTCAAATTCCAATAAGACACAATGTGATAGAACCAATGGTAGTAGAACAAAAGAAGCATGGTAGAACTTCTAATAAGGATGATATTAAATCAGCAATAGCTGTCATAATGTTTTGTTTTCTTCAAAACAGCTGTTCATATCATCACGCATGATATAGTCAAACAAAACAGGATAAGATCATGATGTCTCATCCCTTTGAAAGGGAATTTCTTATCGCAGCTCCAAGCCTGAAAATCATTTCTCAATGATAGTACAGGAATTGATAGTTTCCTACTCACAGAAAACTCATAGCCATAAATAGCACCCTAGAAAGTGCTGAATTCAAGGGTGCAAAGTGGGCAATTTAATAAATAGATCAAACAAGCTGGATAATCAAATATAAACATAATGTGAGTCTGTGATAAGGAATTCATGTGTGGCAAGTTGGCGGCAGAGTGTGAGGATACAGATGATATAACCTAGAAAGGATGAACTACAGGGCATGCTGGGTCACAAACAAGAAGGAAGAGAAACCAGGAGGAGCACAAGTCCAGCTGCAGGGCTAGTCCATGATACAGTCATCCCTTTGCATCTGTGGTTTCCACATCCAGGAATTCAATTAACCACAGTCAGAATTTTCCTAAAATTGCAGCTCTACTAACCATGCAAATCTTTATTTTCTTTTGCATTATTTCTTAAATGATACAGTATAATATTTATAAGCATATCTAGAACATACAACACCAATATTGAGTTCTACCTTAGCCTGTGTACTCTGGCTGATAACAATGTCAGTGTTGGTCAACCATTGTAACCCATATACCCCGCTAGTGCAGGATGTTTGTTAGCAGACAGGCCTGTGGGCAGAAAATAGGTGTGGGAACCTTTTGTACTCTCCCCTCAACTTTGCTGGCCTACAACTAACCTAAAAATAACCTATCAAAAAAACCTGACTTAGTCATCCAGCTATGGGTACAGACAGCAAGACAGAAGCTGTCTTGCCACTATCAGGTAGATCTCTCTTCTTTATGGGAGGGTCTGGAGTAAAGAAAGAAAATCAAGATGGTAAGAGGATAGGTATGTGGGCTCCTAAATGTTGGTGGGTGTAAGAGAACAGAGCTTGCAGGAATTCTCCCCAATCCTGTGCTCTGCAGGTTGAAATAGCCTATCTCTCATCAGGAGCACAGCTTGGTTCTCAGCTTCTTGACTTCTTGGTGGCAATGATGGGGTTTCCTTTGTTATTCTAGACCTAGCATAGAGTACCCACCTAGCCAAAGGAGGGAAAGGGGACCACACTGGAACCAAGTCTGCCTCAGAGTGAGATCAATAATGGAACTGAGTCAGGTACTCTTCATACGAGTCCAAAGTCAGTTGGCGTCCCACAGGCCTACTGAAGCTTATAGAGGGTGAGGAAGCAGAGCAATAACACCAGTAATGTGCACACAGCAAAGCACTGGCCAAATCTCTAGTGAGTCAAAAGACCTGGAGCCACCATTTGCTCTGGGCCATGCACTGGCCATGACCGCTTACCACTTTCCTTCTTTGACCTCCAGGTTTTTCATTAAAACATGAAGGCACTTTCAAAACTCTAACATAAATAGAAGTATGATTATTCCTATAGAATAACTTTGTGATACATGTATATAAAATTTTTCTTTTTTCTCCAGTTTTATTGGTAGATTGCAAAAGCAAAAGGCTCAAATTTTTATCCTCCAAAAGAGACCTGAAAAGATGAAAAAGTTCAGACATTATCTTGAAAGCAGATCACGTGTGAAACATGGAACAGTGCTTCTCCTTGGGCAAACTGTCCTGGCCCACAGGGAGAGTCAAGGTCCCTCTGCAGCAATAGAGAGCCCCTGAGGTTGGGACCCCCTTGATATCTCCCTGCTGCTAACAAAATACAGAACAACCTATCTCTGCTCAAAGTCAGTATCCCCGATATGATATGCTTCTCAGAGAGGGAAGAAGCATTTCCCCTGCCAGGGGTTCTCAGCAGACATTTTGGTGCTAAAATCCTTTCTGCTCCTTCCTCTCCAAGGGCAGCAGATGCGCTGGCTGCACAGATACTAGAGCTCTGAAGGAGCTGTCGGCCGCTTTAGAAACTAACCGATCCTTGGCTGGAAATGTCTCCAAGTACACTGTTTATTTCCTATTCTTTCCTAAGTGCCAGCAGCATTTCCTCTTTTCCTGCTGTTTAATCCACGGTTTTAGTGACAAAGCAGGCCCCACTTCAGCACTCTGCCTTAATCAGACTTTGAGCTACCTGCTTCACACTTGAGCAGCCCTTGAGCAGGGCGCCGGAGGGTGTTAACCAGACATTTCATGATTCGTCCTGGTGGCCCTCAGTGTCTAGTAGGACCAAGCTGGAGCAGGCATCCTGAACAAGAGCGGCTTCTGGCCTGCAAAGTCCTAACTTTCAGACGACTCACAACTCTTGCTGATTCCACAAGCACCCTCCACCAGAGCCACCGCGCATACTTGTCACCCTTCTTTTACCTCTTGTGAATATCTGCCACCCTCCTTCTGTTCTCTGCAGTCTGCTTGAGAGTAGGCCCCTCCAAATGATAAGGGACAGGACCGGGGAGGGGGGAAATACAGGCAACTATGCTGGGTTAAATTGTTTATGTACATAAAACAGAAGAAAACTTGTCTTCCTCCTCTGCCTCCTCTTCCACTTTCTCTTTTCCTGTCCTCTACTTCTTTCTCATTACCATCTGCTTCCTCCCTTCCCACAGTAAGTCTACTCATTTTTAAGACCCAGGACTCAGGATAATCCCATTAATATTGTTGTTCAGCTAGGAGCAAATGAGCTAAAGAGGCTTTTGGAGGAAACCTAGGAGCCAAGCCATCTCAGGTAAGGTGAATTTACTCGGGGGATATGAGTTTAAGTCCCCACCTCCCAAAAATTCACTTATATTTTGAAATAATCAACCCACCCCATAATGGTACAGCTTATAGTTCTGTGGGTATTTTGGATGACTTTCTGCCATAGTTAATGAAATCAAGATAATCCCCAAAGTGCACTGTAGTAGCAAGCAGTTGTATATTTTGCTAAATCTTATTAATCTCTAATAACATCATAAATTTGTTTACTTAGCCTTGCCAGCCTGAGTGATGACATGCAATTGATCTTTGTCTGATGGAGCCTGAAACGCTGCCTCAAGACAACACAGTGATTCAACTCTGGAAAAAGCTTTTGGGGTTAAACGTACCAGGTGTGGACCAGGCAGATGGCATAGCAGCGGTGCCTTGTGTTGTCATGCACATAATCTGATTTCTGAAATGACCTCGAGACACCAATTTGCTCTGCTCCATATCAGGTGTGCTGTGAGGAGCCCGCTCCCTGGGGAACACCAGCACCACTTCTCACCACTTCTCATCTGTGGGCCAATGGACAGCTCCTCATCGGAAGTGGCACTGTTTGCTCTTCCAACAGGAAGAAATTGTTAAAATGCTGGTCACTTTAGCAGGCAGCAGGTGTGGCAGTGCATCCTGAGTAGATAATTGAAAAGGCTTTTTTTTTAAGTTGCAACTTTGGCACCCAATAGTAAATAATACCTTTCAGAGATCCTACATATGAGCAAGGACTGAGTTTAATTTTTGTTTGAACAACTGTTGATACCTAGTTTTCCTTTCGTTCCCCAGAAAGTTAATATATTCTATGTTAAACCTTGAAAAAAACACAGAGAAGTTTGTAATAACACACCACGGCATCATTTTCTTTTCAGTGACTATTAATGCAGCCTTGTGTTTATTTTTAGTGAATTTTCTATAACATCTATTAGGATAGGTTATGTGAAATGTGTGTATTTTTATTTTGCTGAGAAAATTAACTAGAGGTTTGAGCTGTCTGAATTTAGCGTTCCAAAGACAAAGAATTTTGCAAGTAATAGAAATTCAATTAGAAAAATCTAAGTACTGTTTTAACTTGATTTTACATTTATTTATTTTGCTTATAAAATCAGATATTATGAAACTTTCAGCCAAAATTACATTATTATATACTAAAACTAACAAATGAGGATATATATATGGATTTATGAGACACTAAAATCATATACTTCTATCAGTTTCTAAGTACTCAAGTACTTATTTGATAACTCAAGCAATTATTTCTAGTTTGAGGAACAGAATTATTGGTGGATTGACAACAAAATTAATTTTTAACTACTTGGGTATATCACCAACAGAAACTTTCCATACTAAGAGATCTTACGATGCAGACTATTAAAGACAAAGATAGTATGTAAATAATAACATAACTTTAGTTATTATAAGTGACTGTATCAATGGAAAAGTAATATTTTTCCTGAGAATTCTCAGCTGTGAAACTGCCAGAAAACTTAGAGACTTGTAGGGATGGAATATCATTTTTATTTCTTACAAACAAACCACTATATTCTATAAAAGAAAAGTCCAGTTTAAATATTTGATAGGTTTGCATGATGACATATTTGATAAGGGCCACCTCTGATTGTATCTGGGAAAGGATGATGATTTCTGAATGCTGAACCTTAACTGGAAAATTTATTCTTGAGTATATTCAGAGGAGAAAAGTTAGAATCTTGAAAAAACTAGGAAAACTTATCATCTGAAGAATTCCTAAAGGAATTAGGTGTTTATCATGAAAAGTCAAGGACTAGGGAAAAACTGAAAAGTCAAGGACTAGGGAAAAACTAAATATGCTTTTGGGTGCTGAAAAAACCATCACTGAAGAAGACTCTAAAGTAGCTCTGACAGATCAAACTACAACCAAAGACTGAAAGTCGGAGAGAGGCAGTCAGTGATTCAATGAAGAATGAATTTACTAATCCTTACAACTATTAGAAACTGTGTGTATTTGAAAATTATATGGTCTTGGCCACTTTCTTTGGAATTCCTGAAATAGCAACAGGCAAAATTCAACAGCATCAGATCAGAGTAGAAGGGATAAGAACTTCGGTTGTATCACTTTAGAATTCCCTCCCAAAGGCTAAGTTTTCTTCTTCTAGGTGAATCTGTGCAAATCCTTTATCTTTATGCACATGTATATTTTGTTATTTATTCCTGGTGTCTGGTCTTACCTTACACTTTTCCAGTTGCTCTCAACAATCCTTTGCTCCTGACTTATCTATATCCCACAGAAGTATTTATTTTCACAGAGAGAAAAACCTAAAGTCAACATTTTCCAAAATAATATTCAGGATGAGAATCTTCCTTTTGAAAAACTAAGAGTGTCTTACACAGTAGACAAGTCACACACGTGTCTAAAATTACATCACGCCAGCCAATGGCACACTATTAAATGCATCTAAATTCCCTGACTTCCTTTTCAGAATCTGTTTACAAAATGCTTCCTAAACACAGATGGAGCCTTTTCTGCCTGCACATTTTAATTTGTATTTTTATTTATGCACTTCTGATCTTCATGATGCTTTGTCCTTTCGCTTGACACCAAGTCATTTTTTATACATGTCCTGTGGAAAGGTGGCCCTTGCCCTGCAGTCAACCTCCCAAATCCCTGACACACACGCATGCATTTTTTATTGTTCTCACATGTTGCTTAACAGCCTGCGTGATTACTGCTTTACAGCTCAGCAGATGGGTTCTTGCATAGTGGTGAAACAGATGAGATGCTCAAATCGATTGTTTTATCAACAATCAGTTGCAGATAAAAATCATTTTAATGAGAGAAATTAATGGTGTTTGCAAACATGATGTTAATTAAAGAACATTGCTTAGGCGTTTTTTTCGCCTCTTTTTCCTGCACACAATTTTTTGTTACCCATGACATCTTTCATTATTGACTCATGCCCCAAAGAAAAGGCGATTAAAATCTGCTTTTGTTTGATGTAGCTTTTATTGAAGAAAGAAATAGATCTTTCTGAAGCTTCCTGGTGAGATGAAAGTCTAATTATCTCCACAAATGAAAGGAAAAGCTTTAATTAGGCCTGTGCTGAATCTGCGCACTGTGAATTTGTGCATTGTGATGGATGGAGCCTGCATCTCCTCCGTGACTGCCGTAGAAATAATGAAGGAAGAGGAGAGGTAGCCGGCTCCCAAGATTCAGCTGGCAGAGTGGAATTGGAGGCACACCTGGGTTGTGAGCAAGTGCCCAGAGCAGCTGCCACAGGCCATGTTTCAGCGCTGTGCATTCGGCTGTTTTACAGCCTCCCTCTGAGCTTTGATCTCTTTTCAGACAGCAGGGGTCCTAACAAATCAAGCTTTTCATGTTTCACTCAGTTTCACTCTCTTTTGCTTCACCATTCACACTCGAACTCCAAAGAGGATGGATAAAATATTGTCTTTTTCTGAAGCAATTAATGACCAGCAGCTGATGTGATTGAAGTAGGTATTATGCCTTACAAGCAGTATTTTAAGGTTGACCTTAGGGAGGATACTAGGGGAAGAAATGAATTATTTATTTAACTTTTTAGTTGTTTACTTCCCCGTTTATGATTTTACTAGTCATTTGAGCACAAGGTATATGTGTTATGTTTGTAAAGTTTTGGGAATCTGCTGAAATGTCCAGTCAGGTAGGAAGAGTGGCATTTCAATTACTTTAAAGTGCTAATTGTCACATGGGAGAAAGCTAAAAATAACAAATATGGCCAAGTATCTTATTTTGTTCCACTTTGCCCTGCTGAATACAGTTTTGTCTTTGTTCATGTCACCCTGCTGTTGCTAGGAAGGTCAAACTCTGACTTGCTCTCTCCTGGATTGCTGTTAATCTATTCTCTGTCGGCAAATCCAGAAGCACTCGTGACATCAAGAATTATGATGGGACTTATTTCAAACACATTTTTTTGGCGGGGGGGGCAGAGTTAAAAAAAAACTTAGGAAGGGAGAAATGTGCATAAAATTGAGTAGGACACAGGCAATTTGACATCCCCACTGTCATTTTCCCTTTTTTAGTCAGAAATTCTTATCACGATAGAATTAATTTGATTGAAAGGTTTAAAAAATTGTCAAACCAAAATCAAGAGAAAAAAGAAATCGCACATGGAATATGTCACTTTCATATACATAAGTAAGAACATAAAGTGGAAAGTTACTTTTCTGACCACTGCCTACCCCACCCCCAAAAAAACCTTAACTTTAGGCAACTCTTCTATAGCGGTCAAGATGAGGCAATAATGCAGTGGAAATGATGAAGGTGAAGATCTGACTTCTTTTTCTGGAGGATGAAAAACTTGAAAGTAGTGTTTTCTTGAAAGAATAGAGGGTATCAGTCTCTTAAAATGATGAAAAAGATTTGATGGTTAATGTGGAATTCTTCTTCTTTTGTCTTTTTTACAAAAAAAAATTATTTGATTCGTTAAATCTCTTTGTAACTACTTTTTGGATCTGGTTTCAACAGTGGCCACTCCTTATCCCTTGTGAGAAAGCTTTGCAATCTCAGTGTTTAGCCCTAGGGTGTGAACCCTTCTGTTCATAGATTGCATCCCAGAATTGACCTTCTTGCAGGTGTTTGGCTCCCTGCTGATAGCCCTTTATTAAAGTAACAATCAGGAATGAGAATGACGCAACAGAACCTGACAGCTGCACTGGTCTAAATGCGCACCGAAAGGTTGTCTGTTATGGCCAAAACAATGAGTAGGGAAGAAGGACTTTGCAGAGGTGATGAGAGTGAGGGATATCTAGAAAAAACTATGCAAATTGGGAAGAGTGGATGAAATAAAAAAATTCACTGAGTGGCAAACATATGACTAAGACTGAGTCCTCTAAAGTCATAAATGCTTAGGGAAGTGTGAGAATTTTCTTAACTCTGTAATTTATTTCAGCGGAGTAGAGCACCACAGTTAAATAGTACAATAAAACTAAAACTGAATGCCAGAGAACAGATGCCAGCAAACCCCCTAATTAAATGCTCACTTTCCTCCTTTCAAGCTTTATCTGCGTCAACATTCAATTTCACTCTGTAGAGCGTAGCACCAGCTCTTCCATATGTGAGTTCAGTAGTGATATAAATGTCTTATGTAGGTGTGTGTACAATGCTTATCATGTGAAGTGGAAATAGTGATGTGGTAGAATCATGGAGTTTTCGAGACCCTGAAAAGATAGACTACATTGATTGGTTGTTGAGTTTCACAGCAGAAAATATTATTAAATTGATTTTATTCCTCTTTTAAATCTTATACAATGTTTAGTTCACTTACAGTGAAAGTCAGGATGAGCTGAACAGGTGGGAAAGATAATCTGAGGTCAGAAAAAAAGAAACAAAATAAAGACAGAGTCTTTGGAGATTTCCCTATCTCCTCCATCAAGGCATCTGTAACTTTGTGCTCTGTTCACCAAGGTTCTCCAAAAAATGGAAGTGTTTTGTAACAGTAATAGTAACATAAAAACTTTTACTCTAATAAATAAAACCCATTAAAGGTAGACCAAATAAAATTACTGAATAAAAGATATTCTTAGAAATATTCTTAGAATATTCTTTCTTCTAGACAGAAAAAGGACGTATAACATAAAAACGAGAGATGTTATCAAACATCCTAGGAAAGAAAACAAAGGAAATAACCCAGTACTTGCAGATTGTTGTCAAAGAATGGTTAAGAATAAGAAAACCTTCTGGAAATTATTGTAAGTCATAGGGACATTTTTGTTTCATAAAAGTTTGGAAAGATGAGCTCTGCTTATGAGAAACTGATAATCATAAAGAAATTCACACTTCTCACTGAAAAGTACTATTTTGGAGATGGTGGTCCGTGTTTTTTAAGTTATCTTAATTATGATATATTTAGAACTATGTTGTTTGTATAATTTGTATCCAGAACTAAAATCTGCAATGGTAACACCACTGAGTCAACTTTTTCCCCTTCCTTACTAGAACATCTATATGAAGGCTAATTAATAAATAAATATTTACTTTGAAGGGTAAAGAGAATGTAAGCGTTAAAGTATAGTCAGCTCTTTGTAGCATGGCTTCTGCAACTTTGGATTCAACCAACTTCAGATTGAAAGTATTCAGAAAAAAATTGCATCTGTACTGAACATGTACAAGTTTTTAAAATAATACAGTATAACATATATTTACACAATGCTCCCATTTTATGAGATATATAAGTAATCTAGAGATTATTTAAAATATACTATAGAATGTGCTTAGGTTATCTGCAAATACTATGCCATTTTACAGAAAGGACTTGAGCGTCCACAGGTTTTGGTATCCCCAGGGGGTCCCCATGGACACTAAGGGACAGCTGTGATTAAAATGTCATAAGGTTATGAGTTGGAGCTGAAAATAAGGGACACCAAGGATATGCACAAGGAAAAGAAGAAAATCTCATCCTAGACTCAACACCAAAGCAGTGCCAGGGCTGGGGGTATAACTCAGCGGCACAGTGCCTGGCTGACAAGCACAGGGGCGTCAGTTTGATTCCCTGTACTAAAAAAACAGAAAGCAGTCCCTTTGATTAGGAAACAGGGTCCTTGAGCAGGCAAGTCCTATGGCATCCACTCAGTTTAAATCGTAAGAGGGTGATATAATAAGGCAATTTACACTGAAAAATAGACTTAATTTCAAAGCCTTATAATGGCCCTGGTCAAGCATTCTAGAATCCCCCTTCCTTTGATAAAGGAATTTACCCAGAGGATCCTAGCTTGGGCCAGTGATAGCTGGAGTCTCAGAGGCTTTTTAGATCTTGGTCTTGTTGCTTCAGCCTGGAAGAGCAGGACAGTAGGGGTATGCAATGTGGCATAGCAAAAATGCTCAGCCCACTTCTTCCCTGTACCTCCCAGTACACCCCGGGAGACAGCTATTAAGATTAACAAGTTCCTCTTTAAAAACAGAAATCCTCCATCCTTACTCCAAGAACAGCATCTACCCCTTTCTCTGGTGATTTGACTCGATCTCTTAGAATTTGGAGACAGTTTCTACATACATTTTACTTGGCTTACTTATTTGTAGAACTGAAAGACCTGCAGGAAAGAACTACTCAATGAATCAGTGAATACAGGACATTTTCAGAAGAAGCAATACTGAGAACTGTGAGACAGGGGCAGTCAGAGGAAGAAGAAATGGATGACCATGTGTAGTTCATGGATCCAGAATGCCAGGAGCTGTGAGGCAGATGTTCAAAAGATAAAAGTTTACCATGCAACAGAGACACAATCAGCCTACACCCAAGTACTGCACAGACTTGTGCTAATTATCCTTCCAGGTGCGTCTACTAGTGTGTTGGGTAGGCACCAAGAATCATGCTCAGTTTTAAAATCTTTCAATGAACTCTTCATTAGCTTCAGGATGAAACTCAATGTCCTCAGCAAAATCCTATGAAGTCTTCTCCACAATCTGTCTCCCACTTCCTTTCTGTCTTAGCTGATCATCCCTCACCCACATGCAGAAGTCCCAAGTTCCTTGGATCCATCTTTGATAACCCATGCTGCCCTTATTAGGTCACCTCCTCCAGGTGGCCAGCCTTGTATCTACTCTCCCTTCATTTACAGAGCTCTGTCTTTACTTCTTATCTTTTGTTGTTGTCGTCTGTTTCTCTAAAACAGTCTCTCATATTCCCTTAAGACCACACACTACATAACTTTTCACTACTTTCCGAAAGCTTTATATAGTGCTTGGCAATTGAAACAACCAAAATCGCTTTTTCTTTGTAAGAAAATACCATATAAGAATGAAGGGAGGTGTGTAATGGATATGTCTTTATTATACACAGTGTATATTTATAAAATATTATAACACAGATGTTCATACTGTCTGGTGTTTAGGTTGTACTTTCATTTTTTACATATCAAATATGAAAGTTCTTTTTGTTTTAGAAATGTTCAAATCTCACAAAGATTTAAATTTGACTTGATTACCAACCTATTTATCAACTAGACTACTGTACTTCCACCTACATTTGAAACCAGAACATATTTCTGCTGCAGTTTATGCACTATCTTATCTATTGCACTTAAGAGCATTTTTATAGGAAACTACCAAACATAAATAATAAATAGTGAAGTACATTTTACTCTTCCATCATGGTATTAATTTTCCCTCCAGTTCCTATGTAATGTACCAGGTATACAAGTCTAGACTCATTTAGGTTAGAAATAGCCTAGAATGTATGTTAGACACATATTTATCATCTTGATTGATTAAGGAGAAGGTGTAGAATGATACTAATTAAGTGTCTATGCTTTCTTTTTGAGACTATAGTTGTTTTTTGAAAAAGCAAAAATATAAGGAAACAAATAGGTGAGGGCATTTGAATTTATTCAATCTCCATTATGAAGAGTATGTTCCTTGAGTTTTCCTGCAACTTACATATGTGAGGAGGATATTCTCATAGTTTAAAAAATTTGCGTGTAGTATACATTCCTCTAAAACATTTTGTGACATTGTTTATACCATTTTAAGTTGTTTATTCTTTATCTCTGAGTACCTTTAATCTGCTAAACACTGATGAGTTTGGAGAGTTCCAATTGCCAAAGATTCAATCATTCATATTTTTTATAATTGAAGTGATATAAATATTCACATGCAAGGGAAATGTACTCATCCCATCTACTTTTAAAATAATGTAGAATTTCTGTAGAAATTATATATTTTATCTTTGTCAGCCAGAAGTAGATATAAATCAAAATTTCCCTAAAAACTTAATCAGATGCTCTCAGATTTTGGTTCAATTTCTTCAAAAATTTACCTTTAAGACTGAGATAAGGCTAGGCAGGTGTGTTGGCATACACCTGTAAACCCAGCACTCAGGAGGTTGAGGCAGGAGGATTGTTACCAGTTTGGGGCAAACCTGGGCAATATAGTGAGTTGAACAGCAGCCTAAAGTGCACAGTAAGACCCTGTCTAAAAAAAAAAAAGCAATAACAACTTCAGATAAAAGGGAGAACAAAATGATAAGTATTTGATGTGATATGCATATTATCCTGAATTGATCATTACATACTGTATATTCATATCAATATATCACACTGAAAAAAATATTAAAAATAAATGTATTTCCTTTGAATTACTGGTAACAATAAGATATCTCAGTAAAATGAAAGAAAAAGTGTTAACTAGTTTACAGAAGGTAGGTCTAGAAAAAGGAAGGATAAGAAAACATTTCACTGCAAATGTGTGGCCAAATAAAGGATATAATAAGTAATATCAAATCTCATGTTCCACAGTATACCCAAAATTTTAAAAATTGAACTGTTTAAGAAGGAAACCGTCACCTGATTTTAAAAAAATGGCATATTAATTAGCCTCTTTGAATTTTTTTTTTAAAACAATCAGTTATTTAATTAGGTTCTTGGTAAGAAATTTAGAATACTAATTTGTGAGGGTAAACTCCATTTGTCAGAACAAAAATGGGTCTCATATAGCCCTGGCGCTGAGGAGCATCTTTGATTTTTGATAAAATCTGCGAGTCCACCGCTTCCTGATGAACCTTGTTTTGCTCTGAAATCTGGTATCTCTCTTTCTCCACGTCAAAGATCTCACCCTGCTGGTGTCCGGGCTTCTGCAGCTTCTTCTTCTAGAAGTAAGCATCAGAGGTGTTTGGGGATTTTCGCATTACTGATATCAATTTTTGTGGAGGTGGTAATGGTAAATTTCTGGTGTGTTCTGTGCAGAGGAACACAACTGAGGTTAAGAGGCCCAGTCCCAAATAGCAAGCCACTGGGCAGCTGCTTCAGGAAACCCCTTTTCTTGCCTCTGTGGCACCCAGTGAGGATGACCAAGCCGGTCACATGCTGATGAAAGGTTTTTTGCTGTGGATGCTTGGGGGGGTCCATCTTTAGTGGGATAGTATCTAGGCATTTTTTGAAGCTAAACTACCTGTGTACTACCATTCTTGTCATCACCAGCTGGTTTCATGACAGAAGCCAGAACCTTCACCTTCTTTTTCTTCTCAGCCTTGGAGTTAGCAGCTGTGTACTTTCTCTTGTACAAAGCCTTTTTGGAATACATAGCAGATAGGGAGTATCCACCAATTCCTCTAACCAGCACAGAGCTTTGGCTGCAGTGGGGCTGCCCCTTCTTAGCCTTTTTAACGTACACATTACCCTCTCTACCACTGCCAGCTTTATTGGCTTAGAGTTTTTTCTCTTTAGTATCTGGCTTCTCAGTTTCTTCACTTGCCATCTTGGAGAATGGAAAAGAGCACCTCCTTAAATCTCATCCTAATTTTTGCTTTCTTATCCTTATAGTTGTTCTGATTTGAAGTTTATACTATTTAAATATACTATAAATTCAGTAACCTACAAACTCACCATTTGAGGTAGATTAGCACTCAGTGAGGTAGTAATTTGTACACAGCATTAAAAGTTTTATTTTCTTATAATTTGCACTAAATTTGTTTTTAACTAAACCATAAAAACAAAAAATATATACTAATGTGGTTAAAATGTCATGCTACTTTGTTTTGCCTTTTGAAGAAGTAACGCTGTTATAAAAAATAGTTTACTATAGCCAGATACAGTAGTACACACCTGTAGGCCCAGTGCTCTGGGAAGCTAAGGCTTCCAGGAGGGTGACAATATCCAGCCTAGCCCAGGCAACTTAGTGACTTAGAGATGCTCACTCAAAATTTTGAAAAGGGTTGACTGAGGGTGTAGCTCAGTGCACAGGCCCTTGCTCATCAACTAGATTGATATGAATATTTTTTAAAACAATGAAATAGAAAAATACTTCAAGTATACCAGTTGCAACACTGTTATTCCATAACAGATCCTTCAGTTGTAATATATGATAAGAAATCAGAGTTCGGAAAACAGTAAATATTCTCAGTTCTTCAAACACTTAAATAAGGCTTTGACAACAGGGATATGAGCCTAATTTTTAACTCAGACTAATTCTGTAGTGGTGGTCTATGTTATTGTGAGGAAATAAGATTTGTAATTACATTTTAAAAACTGTAACAGCAATGAAAAACATATTTAAAATGTAAAGTTTTGGTTCACTGATTTCTCAGTGTTAACCTTATTAACACTGTATTACAAATTCCTGGTTTAGAGGAAAGGTTCAAAACATTTAACTCCTAGGTTCAACTCAGTCCAATATATACTATTGCTCTGAATTTTCTTATAGAAAAAAATGAAATAGAATTATTGCAAATGATTGTATCACTTCCTTGAATTTAAAAAAATAGATGACAGATTTTCCTTTTAAGAATAACTCCATATTAGAACATTTGGCTTGCAAACATTTATAAAGGGCTATTCTTTAATATGCAGAGTGGCTGCCTATGGCCTTTGTTGAGAAAACACCTGTAGAAGTGTCAGGAGTAAGGTAGGGGATTCTGCCCACATCTGCCTCTCTGAAGTGTGAGAGCTGGCTGCCACTGATGAGTAAGGAATCCTCAGTCCTGAAACTGTAAAACAGTCTGAGAAAGAGATGAAACTGTCTGCTTAGACAGGGTAAACCTACATCTCAGAGTGTGAATTGAAAACAATTTAATAAACATTCTGCTATTTACTAGTGAAAAGTCTGGGGCATGGTGGCCACTTGGGAAAGCTGAACAGTTGGTATTGAATGGAAGTCCCAACAACACACTAAGAATTTTCCATACATTATGGCTCTGCATTGCAACAGCCTTGTGAGGCAGGTCCCAGATGTCCCCACTTTATAGATTAGGGAACTGAGACCAATAGAAATCATACGAATTTCCTAAAGACACACAAACTAATACACACACACACACACACACACACACACACACACACACGGGAACCAGGGCTGAAGTTTAAGTCAACTTCTGGTTAAAGACAGTAGTTAAGTGCATGATAATTTTATAACTCTATGCAACTAACATTCTGTAATATGCAGGATGCAGGGGAGCTTGGTCATGAAATGTTTTAGCTGAAAGTGATGAAGGAATTTCCTCTGTCCACTTAGGGCTGATATTTTGCTCCTTGGATACTGCCATTTCTTACTATGTCCTCTTTGCTCTGTTCATTGCAAGGGGACTGGAATGGGCCAGAATCCCTTCTTAATATTAAGTTGGTAGAACACACTGCAGATCATTGTCTTACTCATTTGCTCTATGCCCACCCTCTAATCCACAAGTTTCTAAAACATTTCCTCACGTCTTTCTCCGACGTGCTTTGGAAAGTATCTGTCCCTAATATCACAGGAATGATTTTTCAATAGCTCATCCTCTCTTTTCCTGTTTTCTGCTTGCTGCTCATGTGTTCTACCCCACTGTCAGAGTCCCCAGAGAAACAATGAAAACAATCTTTCAAATGTACCTTCCTGAGCAGGAAAATAAATCTTAAATTGTGGTTGGGTACAAAACAGAAACCACCACCTTAGTCTTTAGAATACACATCATGGTACTTTTTCTTCCAACATTGTGAAATACTTTGCTTGTTGTAACTCAATGGTTTTGCTGTGTCTCCATTTCCTACCCACAGTTTATATGCATAGACCATGATAAGAAATTGTCTTGAATCTTATCAATAAAGAGCTAAGGTCCAGGGAATCATGCTGTATGTAGTTAGCCCTTCCGTTTCACCGCAACATTAGAGCCTCTCATTTGCCACAACCAAAGCTTACAGTTCTTAAAACTAGTCATCCAGACTTGATCAAGAGTAGGGATTATGAGGGAGAGTTAATGAGATCCCAGGGCAAAGACAAAACAGTTTTGAAGCCAGGAAACCTGAACCTTAGGGGGGAAGGGGTGGTTGTTGGGTGGGGGGTGGGGGTCAGAAGGGTGTTCCCTTTTTAGCCTAGAGAAAACCTGTTAGTTTCTGGATGCTAAGGTTATACCAGGCTGTCCTCCAGTGGAATGTGCCATCTCTCCAGCTGTCTCTGAGTGCCTCTTGCCCTTGCAGGTTTCGTGTTCATGATGCTTTCTTAGGAGCCAGGCTAAGATACAGAGAATCAGATACTCATCATTGGCACAACGAGGGCAGCAAACAAAGAGGCACCAAAAAAGTAGTGCCAAAAATATCAGAAGACAAAACAAGGGATGCTTTAGAGCCACATGTAAAAAAATTTTAAAAAATAGAAAATCTGTGATGAAATATAAAAATTTAAAAATGTATACATAGCATCAGTATATTGATTTTTTCTTTTTTGCCTCAGCTTCTGGCACTGCACTAGTTGAAATCTAAGAAGCTTGAATTCCAACCTGGGTGAGAAGGAGGACACAGACTAGACAGCTTAGTTCCAGTCACTAAATAATCATACTTACTAGTTTATATTGGTCTTTTATTATGTAAGAAGGTATTTGCACATGAACAGTTTCATTTGACACCTGGTAGCAGATATTACTATTCTTTCTGTTTCATAGGCCAGGAGACTATGAGATTCATATCTCTGCATCCTAACTCCAGAGTTTCTACTTTCAACCTGAACTCCATTTTATACCAATGCACAATTTAGACTTCCTAACTTCCCTTAGATTCCTAGGCCTGTGCTCTGGTTTGTGCACAACAACGCATTCAATGGCCAAAGAGCTCCAATTGTATTCTTAACAAGTGTAACTGCAGGGGAAAGAGAAACTGGAAAAAAATTGAGGAGAAAGAGAAGCCCTCTGACTCAGTAAGAGGTGAAAGAAAGTACAGTTACAGTAAAAGATTGTTCTAGAAGCATTTGATCAGGCCATTTCAAGTCATGACCATCTTTTAAATTTTATTATATGAGAAATCTACATTATATTCATTAATATCTAGCCCTTAGAATAACATGTGTAATGCTTATTTCAGAATTATTAATGTTTTCTACAGACAAAACAGTTCTTTATCAGAGAAGGAGATGCCCCCATACTGAAAAAAAAAAAAAAATATATATATATATATATATATATATATATATAGGAGTGGGAGGACACCAAGTTTTTGCTAAGCATGAAAAGAAAGCAAAAAAGTTATCATTGGCTCTGCAGGCAGGGGCACACCTCTGCAAAATGCCTCTGTTACTCATTATTACAGAAATGCTACAGGACTCAAAGTATTAACAAAGAGATCTCTTTGCACGCAAAAGCTTTCATAGGGTTTATTTCCCTAGCACATTCCAACTGTATTACAATTGGTTTACTCATTTATTTTCCAATAACCAGAATGCTCTTTCCACTTCACAACTATTTCATAAGAGTGCTGATGTCTGAACCGTAGGGAGCAATCTGAGTGGCTCACATATACTATGCTGGGTACTAAATTTTCTCCCACATGAGGGTTTGCAAGCGATAATAGAATAATTGTCTATTTTTATGAAGTGTGCCCTTTCTCTTTGATTTGCTTCAGTTTGAAAAATATTTTGGTGTGTATTTCAGATCTTACCTCGGAAGCAAGCATTGAATATTTTGCTGGGTTTTAATTAAGCGCTTTCCTGCCTGCTCAGGTGCACTCATTCAAAGCTATCCATCACATCCAAGCAAATCAGGAGGAGTGTTTAACATGTGTTGAGTAGTAATCTTGTTGTATTTGTGTTCATCTATTCATCAAGGAAGAGAAAAATAGTTGATTTAAAGCAACATGGGAGGGCAATCCTTGTCTTTAAGGCAACTGTTGTATAATTGACCTCCTTTAGCATTTAATTTCTCAAGCCTCTAGGAAGCTTAATTTTGAACATCAAAGAGGTACCTGTGGAAGAGACTGTTCCAGACTGGTGAGTAAACAAATTAGAGTTAATAGGGTCATTAGCTTTTGTAGTAAAAATTTAGATGGAGTATTCCTCACTAACAGATACGTAAACTGTCAGCATGTGGGTTAAAAAGAAGGAAAACCTTTTAAAAATATAGGTAGATGTGGAACTTGACAAAATATTATATATTTTTTATTTAAGAGCATTTCATAGGTTTAGATAATGCTTAGTTTTTAAAATGTGACAGTGTTCATTAATATCTCTTCCTAGCCACATGCGACCCACACTGAGAAATGAATTCCTGCATGTCCAGGAATTATAGGGCTCTGCGGCTGCAGCACCACAGTGAGAATCACACTCCACCATCCAGGGTGCCAGTTACATAACAATGTCCCTGGGTTCTAATTGCCCATAGCACTGTATCGACAGAGATCTGTTTAAACACACTGAGTTATTCATGAAGATGTAAGGGCAGATGATTAATGAAAGAACTTGATTTGCACTAAACCCCAACACTGATGAGAAAAAAAGAGATATGTTTAACATAGGACAAAAGCAAATATTTGTTAGATCTGACAAAGGAGACTTGCAGCAGCTATTTAGACTGGAAATCTGCGGCTGGGCCAGCACGTTCAGTGGTAAGCCATGTCCTTTCCGTGCAAACTCCTCGTACCAGCAGGATACGGGAAGTGAGAACAGAGCTAAAGCAGAGAGCGAGAGAGAGAGAGAGAGAGAGAGAGAGAGAGAGAGAGAGACAGAGACAGAGACAAAGAAAAGAAAGAAAAAAACAAAGGAAAAAGAAAAGGAAAGGAAAACAGTGAGGCAGAGATCATGTGGTGCTTTGCATTTTCACATAGATGTCTGGGATGTGCCGAATGTAACTTACCTATGAATGAAGACTTAAAATGTAATTTCTAATTTACTGTTTCATTCCTGAAAATGCAACTTATTCAAGTGTTGTTGTAGCTTTTTGTATAATTAATACAAATCATTTTTAGACTAAAATTAGTCTTTTTTATTCCCTTTTGTCTTCTGTTATGTCTATCAAAAGAAAAATGTTTATTTCCCAGTCCTGCTTGTATTAAAACAAAAGACACATAAATTTAAAAACAAAAAAATCCTATAATTATGATTCCCTCAAGCTTTTAGACAAAATTATTATGTTGGGTTAAAGTGCTCTGAGATTGTAATGATGATATTTAAAAAGTTTGCTTGCCAGAGATTGTTACTTTTTAATTCAGTATACAGGCAATCATTTTTGTACTTAAGGAAATTAAAAGTCATTACTTCTAAAGTAATATATTGATAAATTTTTAAATTATTTTTGGCTGGAAAGAGAAATATTAGCTGTTGAACTGCCTGTGCCAATGCTACTAAGCCATAAAACAAAAATATTACAATAAGCAAAGGTTGTTGAGAGCAAATCGCAGAGAGAAGGTTTAATAAAGCCGCCAGGAGTCAAACGCAGTGTGCCCACATGACCATGCACCACAGGGCTGTTAGAATTGCTCAGGTCAGAATTTCTTATTTCTCAATATATTAGGGATAAATATCCACATGAAACTCAGACCCAGGAGGCTGTCAGTTTACTGAAGTTCATTCTAGGTTCTGGGTCAGCAAATGAAGCATTAAGTTTTCTACAATATGATGGTAAAACTCCAAATCCTGTAGTCTTGTCAAGCTTTGCCATCCTTAGAGAGATAAACTCTGAGGAACCATAAAGGCCTTAAATTTACCACTTGTAAACAGCCTTATCATTTGATGTGGTTCTGACATACCACTTCTGCACAATACAGCAACAATCGCACAGGGCCATGCTGTGCTGGCAAAAGGGGAAAAATGCTGATGTGCTTCCTTCTGCAGGATTTATGGCTTGAATTTTGGTATATTTCTGCCCAGGAGAGACTGTTGTCACTCCTTCAACTGTAAGGGTGCATGTACGTGCATTTGTGTGTTTTCTATCTTAAGAGAATGTAAAAGATGTGAGAAATACAAAAACAGTTTTTGCAACAGGACGACATAAGTAACTTTGCACAAACACAAAACAAAACAAGATAAAATCCCATAGTTTTATAGGAAAACAAAGGAGATATTTACTTAAATAGCTTTACTTAAGTAGCTTTGTCTAAGAAAGCATCAAAGACATTTAAGAGTTGAAAGGAGGACAGAGGTGAAAAGTAGATTCTGGGAGACAAAGAAACATCCATATTTTTCACTAATGGAGCTTTCTCTTTCAATATATACCTAACAAAAATTCTTTTATGGGTAATATTGAGATCCGAGAGCAGGCTGCAGTGTAGATTTTTGTCAGCCTGTGTTGAATGCTAAACAATTCCACAAGCCCAGAAGTTTCAAGCATCTGCATGTTTTACCTGAATTAATCATGTGGCATAAATTAAAAGTAAATCATCAATCATCATTAATTATCTGTTCAACTGATGTCTGCACTTCCTTACATTTTAATCTTCATTAGCATGTAGGAAAGAGAAAATCCCAGAGGGCTCGCCACATGTGTTTCTGTGCGGTGCGTACGGCTCCCCAGAACTCTCAACCACTCCAAAATAAAGCTTTCTTCAATAGGAAGCCAATACCACCGGGCCTTTTTCTTCTAAATACTTCAGATCAGATGGCTCAATTTGAGCAGCCTTTGTCCAAAGCAAGATTCGGCTCTTCATACTGGAGCCCTTGCTCGGCCTCTTGAGCACCTTCTACAGTGCTTGAACCATGTCCTGTACGATTCGTGCAATTGCATCAGTGCGTCCTGGAGGTGCACAGCTTCTTCAGTCCAGATGTGACTCCCTCACTCTCTGTTATGAGTTGTTCTGAGCAAAATATAACTCTTAAGAATGCCATTAGCTTTCTTTAGTTCTTGTTAAATATATAAGCTTTTTAAGTGCAGTCTGCTGAATGAAAATGGCTTGAAGTTAGGTTACTTGAAACACTTTACTTGTAAAAGGAAAGGTAAAATGTGAAGCTATTTAAATACAATATATAATGAATTACAGATTTTATTCAAAGGTTTCTTATTTTGCTCTGCATTATTTCCTCTATGAGGTATATAGATTGGTTTTGTATACATAACTGTAACCCAATGAGGAAAAGATCATGCATTAGTTACAGTGATAGCATTTAACATTTAAACCACTTTGAGACAGACTGCCACCTTTACTAATCTAGTCTCTACTGTTAGCTTATAGCTACACTATCCTATCCTCAGTACCTGCTTCACTTAAAATTTTTCACCCTTCTTTCCACGTTACTCATTCCTAAGCGGTCCATTGTATCTTGAATCCACTTGAGTAGCAAATGTGAGCAAAGCATATTGCTCAGACTAGCTGCCATTTAAAAAGAGAGAAAGAAAGAGAGAGAGAGAGAGAGAGAGAGAGAGGCTATATCATTATACTTACACTATTACCATGTCATAATTGACATGATTTCACATCAGTGACAAGGGCTTGCAAATAGTATAGCAGTACTCTTTAAAGCCAGAGCATTTTCTTCTTGTACACATAGCCAAGGAACAAGATTACTTTTATTATCTGTTCTCAAGCTTTTAAAATATTCTGACATGATTAGAATCTTGTGAAAATTATTCTGTGGCACCCTGATTAGTTGAGCTAATCTTCCAGAAAGAGCCTCCAACCTTTTCTGTAGACATCTTCCTTTTAAAAATGGTAATGATTAGAGAGACTGTTGCTGTATGACTCCCATTAATAACAGAAATGTAAAGACTCAATATTTCTTCTCACACTAAAGCGATATTAGATAACCAGTAAATTTGGAAAGATACATAAACAAATTCGGAGGCCATTCTTCCATTTGGCTTGGAGCAGCAGCAGCTTCTAAAGCCATTATTTCAGGGAAAAGATGAAGACAAAACTGAGAAATCTAGGGGGGAAGGACAATAAAAAGATGATAAATAAGATCCCAGCTCTTATTTGGTGTTAGTACTATGTTAGTAACTGAGGCTACACATCTTCTGTTAATTCTGGATTTATTTTCCTGTTCCCAAGTGTCCTTGGCCTGGCACTTCAACAGACTGATAAACTGGCATCCAAATATGTTTCCTTGAAGCAATCTCTAACTGAGAGGAGAGCACAAGGTTCTTCTCCCAAGGATCAGAAATCTTCAGACAGGTTCCCTATGCACCACAAAGTGGTTTTAACCTTCAAAAGTAGCAGCATCCTTTGGTGTACTTAGAGCAAAGCTCCATAGAATACCATCCTACAGGATTCAAACAGTAGCATGCAAGAGCTCAATCATCTCTGAAGAGCTTTCATTTGACAAAAGGGGAAAAGGAAACAAGCCTTTGTTGGTTTCCTTTTTTTAAGAAACAAAAGGCCATTCAATTCTCTTTTCCTTTTCCTTGTCCATATTACACTCCCGGAATTCTCCATGGTTCACTGCTGTGAAGACAAAGGTTGTTAACTCCTTTATAATCCACACAACACTGTCTTCAAATCATGCAAATTTTCCTTGTGAAGATTAACCTGTAAAAATGTAGAATAGTACTTAACGGTGATTTTCATGCGTTTATTGGTTTAGGACTATGGACTCTTTTTTCATTTCCACTTTACAAATATCATAAGTGTAGATGGAAACCTGTGACACACCAATTTATTGCAAAAGTAAAAAAAAAGTGTCAATAAATAGGTGTCTCATTTCCTGATAGGTTTATTAGGATAAGAGAAACTTCTATACCTGAAAGACTTCTATAGCAAATACACATCCTATTGGAGTTGAGAGAGAAGGTTTAAATGGAGCAAAATTAAACTCTGCCTTCCTTTATTTCTCTTCGATTGAAGGCATAAACCTGCAATCAGCTGTAGTATATGAACTGATTTAACCATGAGTGTAAGAGGCTATTTGATTAATCAGTTCCTAGCAGGTTTTAGGCATTAAATTTATTTTTACAAAATCCAAAAGTTATTCTTATCCATATCTCTCAGTTTGACTGATTAATTATCTATGGCTCCCCAGCACATACCATGATCACAGTAATGTTCTTTGGAGATATAATCATCAAAGAGCACCCCTTGGTTAGAGTGGTACATGAGAAGGGCATAAATAATGAAAAAGAACAGGGCCCATTAATTCGTTCTGTTTTGTTTTCAGTGCTTGAAGGTTGGTTTACTAGGTAGGGGGTAAAGAGGAGATGGGAAGTGATGGGAAGAAAAGAAAGACTATGCATCAGGATTTTGCAGTGTTCCTCTCAGTCCCTCTCTTTGGCCTATGTACCACAAAGCCCTGGAAAGCCTTGGGGACTTAGAAGTTTTCATGTCAGCTTGCCCTACTTGGGCCGCTCCACAGGCTCATGACTTATTTGGAGCTAAATATACTTCCTCAATATCTGATGATTAGAAGAAACCACTTGCTTATGACTTCTATGGCTCAAACATTAACTTATTGCTTTATGCAGTTTTTAAAGCAGTTTATTTTAAATAGCGTATCAAAAACTTGACACTTCTTTGCTCAATATGAATTGAGCCATGTGACACAATATAAAAATGATGGATGTTTTTTAAAATGTAGAACACAGGGCAAAAACGAAGCGTTCCAGTACATCTGCCCCTGACTCTTGATGGAGTTCAAGAATTGCTGAGTTGAGATTAATTACCAGGGTTCTATTTTGTAGTGTAATGTGATACAACATTGATGTCAAGAAATTCTGATTTATTATAATATGCCTTCACCTAGTTATCTTTCACTTCTGGGTTTTTGTTTTTCTGTAATTTAGGTATTTCCATTTTGGACATTTCAGAACAAAACTGTGGTTGGCCAGTTATTGAATACTGATCTCCTTTTCTCAAAGGCAATAGTCAAGGGCTATAGCCTGGCAGGTCTTTTTACCACATACTAAATGGGAGCAGCTGGGTTAATGCCCTTGGGCAGAACTAAGGCGTGATCAAACCACTCCTCACATCTCCCTGTTGGTAATTAAGTGGTGTGGTGCTCCAGCCTGCGAAGAGAATGTCAGCTCTGGCTCTGGACTGAATTTTTTTTCCCTAGTGGAGGAGAGAGGACAACAGGTATTGACTAAATAATGTAAACGCAAGACAACTTGGAAAGGCATGCTTTCTAGAACCATTGCATTCAGTCTTCCCAACAGTCCGAAACCACAATACCTAACAGCAGCACTGCTCTAAGGAGTCCAGGGAGATAAACATCCAAGCATGGGGTAGTTTGCTGGTATTTTCCTTTGGTACATTCTTGCATTTAAATGGTTTATCCACTTCCCTGGTTGAAGGAAATCATTCTGTCAACCTTCTGAGGAAAAGTATTCCATGAAATTGAATTAATTTTGCTTTATAATTTTAAGACAATATAAAAAATGGAAAATTTTTGAAAATATAAAAAAATTGGTGTGACTTCAAAGAGGATAAAATAAAAATTCTACCAGCTATATAGTCTTTGACACTGTCTAGGCTTATTTGATAATGTGTTTTACTTCAGGTATAAATTCCATTTCACCTTACCTGTTTCATTTGTAACTAAAAGAGACTTGGAAGTTTTACAGCATGATTGAAAAGTTAAGGTCAGACCTGGGCATGTTGGCGTAGACTGTAATACCAGCAGTCAGGAGACTGAAGCAGAAAGATGGCCACGAGTTCCAGGCCAGCCTGGACAGCATGGCAAGACCCCATCTCAAAAAGTAAGTAAAAAATCAAGGGCAGCCAAATACTTGTAGATTTGATGGATTGTCATTTATGACAGTGTTCTTCCTACCTAGTCATCTGGGTGTCACTTGAC
>PVJX010013839.1:0-46552 GCA_004027295.1 Dolichotis patagonum
TTACGAGAACCAACTATATAACACATGTTGAAATGAACAACTACTTTGAAGAAAAAGAGACACTACAATACCCAGTGCTGATTCCATAATGTCATGATGTGAAGTCCAGCAAAACTATCACTTTTTGTTCAAAGTGATCTTAGCTTGCTTTGCCTTGTTTAAGTTCAACACACATTAAGGTATGGACAGCTGTTTTGAGCAGAATGAGAGACACTATGACAGCCATTCTTGGCTTCCCTAATGTCTGGTCTTGAAGACCTGAAATGCCCTCCTCGTCCTGCTCAGATCAATTCCATACTAGATTGTTTCATGTGAATTCCCTAGATGTGACAATATGGACAACTATTTGGAAGAAAACAAGAGTCAATATAATAGAGAATGAATATCTCCGATTGTCTAGTTTTGAAATTTTTGTCTCTTACATTGCTTTCTTGTGATCCGCTTTGCTCTGTTTTGTTGTGTTTAATTTTACCCTTTTGATATAGTTGCATGTATATTTGCATGGGTAAGATGGATGACCATATTGCTGTTTTTGTCAGATCGTGGAGCAGAACTGTTAACAGTCTCACTGTTTGAATGTCTACTTTACATGTTTTAACTTTGTAAATTGAACAACTATTTCCAAGAAGTCAGTATGTAATTTGTCAAGTAATAATTTCTTAGGTTTTTTTTGTTGTTGTTCTTTTCCTTTTTTCCTTGGAATACTGTATTGTCGCTACCCTTTATTCTGTTTTGTTTTGTTTTTCTCTTTAAATAAAATTATTTAAAAAATTCTTCTCTGGATATGTGGAACAGTACAGTCAGTTATGGTGCTATAAGTCTCCTCAGATCCTCAATATCCATAGGAATTGGCTAATATTGGAAAATGGAAACTCACAAGGTACCTAAAAGTAACAGGGGACAGCGCAGAAAAATGCTCTTAGTTAATAAATCCCTGAAAAAACACTGCAACAGAAAGAGACCTGGAACATGGAGTCTCTAGGAAGAAGCCACCTGATAGCTTCCAATACAGGTGAGAAAAGAAGATAGAAAACCAGGCTGCAGAATGATACTTTCTATTAAATATAAACTGAAATACATTAGAAATTTTAAGAATTTGAGTAAAGGATAACTCACGAGTCAGGCAGCATGCAGAACCGAAAGAGGTTTGGAGAGCTCTACTGGGCAGCATGGACAGCAAGTTTATATAGACTGAATGTGGAAGTAAGCATGCTTTGATTTGTTAGAGTGAAAAGTCCCTGATGAGAGGTTAGTTAGTGGTTTGGTTTGATTTGGTTTGATTTGGTTTGGTTTGGTTTGGTTTGGTTTGGTTTTTGAGATAGGGTCTCAAGTTCAGGCTGGCCTTGAACTCACTATATAGCTGAGACTGGCCTCAAACTTACAGTGATCCTCCTGCCTCAGCCTCCAAGTGCTGAGATTACAGGAATACACTACCATACCTAGCTACCAGTTGGTAGTTTCTGATTGATAAAATTTCTATTTTTGTTTTACTCTTTACATTAAGCTTTGATTTGCTTATGTAGGAACCCAAAGCTCTTAGAGCCATATGAGCCTAAAGGTCCCTTAATTAAAAGATTTTAATACCTAGAAGGCAATGTAACCTAATCTCAGTTTAAAGATTTCTATTATATAAATCAGACATGTGGCCAGAATTTACTCCCTCAAACCCCTTAGCAGAATTTGGAACCATGTTGTTGTAGGTTGGTTGTGTACCCAAAAAAGTTACCTTCAATTTCTGGCCCCTACTACCAGTGAAAACAACTGTATTGAGAAAGTCTTTGCAGATGGAATCAGGTTAAGATGAAGTCCTATGGAGCAGGTTGGCCCTTCGTGCTGGTTCCTCATCAGCAGGGAAGGGACATATAGAGAACACATGGGATGGCAGAGGCAGAAATTGGAGTTAATCTGCCACAAATCACGGACACCTAGGGCAGTCAGAGCTAAAGGAGGCGAGGCAGCATCCTCCCCAGTAAGTTTCAGAAGCAACATGATCCTGCTAACATGTGCATTTCAGGCTTCTGTGCTCCAACGTGAGACAATAAAGTTCTGTTGTTTAATGCTACCTAGTTGTAATTTGTTTTGGTTACCCTGGGAAAATATTACAAACAGACCCCAAAATGGCTTAACAGGAATTTTCAAATTAAAATACCATATGTGTTTGTTATGGTTTGTGTCTAGATGTCCCACCAAAGCCTCATACAATCATGGGGAATGGGCTTTTTGGAGGTGGCAGAATCTAGAGCTTGTGATCAGTCTGTCTAGTACTGAGAGTGAGTATGAGTGCTACCCCTGCCCCAGGGCGGGTAACCTACACACAGTATAAGGGAGGAAAAGACGCTTACTTCCCCATTTTGCGCTTGTTGCTGTCTTGTGCCACCATGAACAGTTGCCCCTCTCCCACACCACCCTGCCTTGGAACCAGGTGATTATGGACTGAAACCTCTACAAACTTTGAAGTAAAACTTTTCCTTCCTTAATTTTGGGAGTCAGGTATTTTGTCTCAGCAACAAGAAAAGTAACTAAGACAGCATTCAGTAGAAACCATACTTTGGCACTCGGGGAAGCTGAGGCAGGAGGATCGTTGCAAGTTCAAGACCAGCCTGGGCTACAAAGTGAGCTCAAGGCCAGCCTGAACTGCATAATGAGACCTTGTCTCAAAAAAAGACAAAAAAGAAAGAAAAAAAACCATACTTTGCATTCTCAGTTGTTTTGTTTTGTTTTTCATTTTTTATTTTGAGAGGGACTTGTAACACAGTCTTTACTATATGGTCCAGGCTGGTTTGAACTTGTTATGTAACCCAAGCTGGCCTCAAACTCAAGACCCTTCTGCCTCAGCCTCCTAAGTGCAGGATTATAGGTCTGCACCACCCTGCCCAGTTTGGTGAAAGGAAGAAAGCAGGGGAGCAGGTGAGGGAGGGGGAAGGAAAGGAAAAGAAAGGAAAGAGATCCACTGTACTTTTCCTCAGGGCTGGGCCTCTCTGGAATGTATCCATGTAACAAAGACCTGCTCGAGGGTGGCTCTCTGCCTCTACCCATGCCAGGAGCATGGGGCAGTGTTGTAGTCAGGGGTTGTGAGGAGAACCATTAGAATCAGGACATGGAGTTTATAATATTGTTTTATGATGGTCACCCAGAGTTAACACAAGAAAGTGCAGGAAATCTATCCACAACACTAAAGGCATAGAATATTTAGCCAGGGGCCTGAATCCCACAGCAATGTCCCACATGAGTCCAGATGAAGACCCAGGACTCATGACAATGCCTCCCAAAAGTCCAACTGGAAGGTCTAGAGCACACAGGAAAGACTCATGCCAGTCTCTTTTATGGATCTGTGCTGGGAAGGCCCAAAGGTCAGCAGTAGAAGCCAGGAAGTCCATGCCAGCAGGGTGAAGAAGCTGTGCTGGTAGGTTGAGGGTTCTATGCTGGAGCCGAGAAGTCACACAACAAAGGCCAGGGCTGTCCTGAAAAGCACCACAGCCATCCTCAGTGACACGGAGGCCCTGAGCTCCTCCGACAGCAAGCACAGTTGAATATATGCCAGGAAGCCAGCATGATGAGTTCATCTTGGAGACCAAGCAGCACATGTCTTCCTCTCCAGAGCCAGGAAGCAATGCTCGATGTGAGGACCAGAGCTTCTCCAGGAGAACCTAACAGCTCAAACAGCAACACGTAGGAGAACCCACAATGCCTCAATGCATTAACGCCATAGCTTCTCCTTCTCCACATCTCCATTTATGCTGGCAACCTTCCTCAGATCAAATATCTACGCTCAGAAGCATGGTGATTCAATTCCACTGGCATTAAGTTGACCACCAGTTTTTAATCTATAAGAGGTAGGATCATCTTTTACTTTAAGTGAAAGCAGAAAAGTAAACTCTGAGAGAGAGAGAGATCAGGTTACAGTGCCTTTGAGGGTATCCTTCTGCTTCCTTGTTTTCTTTCTGCTCTTCTCAGTAGTCAGGCGCCCACCATACAATGATTCAAAAATCCCCAGCACTTTTTACTTTTTTATTCTTGCTGAGTTGCCTGGCTAGGTTCCAATTTGTGATCCCTTACCAAGCTTCCTAGAGTTCTGGATTTACAGTGCCTGACTATGGGTGTTTTGCTTCATTATATTTTGCTTTGTTTAGTTCCATGTGTGAGAGAAAACATGATTTTGGTCTTTCTGACTGGTATATTTTGCTTGATATAATATTTCTAGTTCCATCTATTTTCTGGGAATGACACGATTTCATCTTCTTTGTAGCTGAGTAATATTCCATATATCATGTACCACATTTGCTTTATCTATTCATATGTTCCTGGGCTTATGGGCTGATTCCATAGTTGAGCTGTTTTTAATTGGAGCACAATAAACCTGGGCATGCAGGTGTTCTGCTAGCATTTTGGTAGAAATGTAAGTTAGTGTAACTAGTATGGAAATCAGAAAACTAAAAATAAGCATTGTGGTTCTTAACATCATATCCAAGCAGCTGAGTGTGTACTTTAGGTCCAGGGACCATGAAGGATCCAGCAGATGGAAATTACCAAGAATGGCATGGAATTCTAGCACTTCACCTATGACAAGTAGTGAAACACATGCAATATCTTCCACTACAACAAAGAACAACAGTTATTATATGTTTGGGTTTAAGAGTCAGCCATCTTGGAATTTTTGTTCAAGAACTCCACCTCGGAGCCACACACCAGCCCAACACCTTGCATTTCTTTCACACTCTATATCTTGAGTCATCCAAAAAACTATATACTTTGAATAGGCTTGGTGATGCACACCTGTAATCCCAGCACCTGGGAGGCTGAGTCGGGAGGATTGCCTCTAGTTGAAGGCCAGCCTGGGATACAAAATATGATTGTATAAAAAGGTCTGATGTAACACTGACAGACTGAGGGGGGGAAACCCAGCAAGGCCAGTCTGTTAGACTGTCTTGGTGTTTCTGTGTCAGAGTCCTTGCTCCTAGATAAGAGAGCAATTTCCCTACAGTGAGGATCTTTAAGGGAGAGAGACAAATCTTTTTAAATCTTATAGCTTGCTTCAGGAGACAGGGGATCTGGTAGCTATGACTTGTCTCAGAGAAGACAAATTCTGTTCTGTAGGAATTGCTCAGGGAAGTAGGGAAAGAGATGCTGGGAGACAGGAGGATGGGAGAGGGTCATAGACTTGCTTCTGAGTCTTTCTAGTCTCTCTTAGTTCAAAGTACTCAACATGCCCAAGGACCTCACTTTGAGAAATGATTTTCTGAGCCCATGCACACCCATTTGTCCTTCTAGGTCAGAAGGAAAGATGAAACTGAGATCTCTGTGATTTCTTTCCCACAAGATGATTTGAGAAGGCAGGGAAGGAGAGAGACAGATTTTTTTTAAAAAACAGGATCTCAGTATAGACACAGTTCAGACAGGCCTTGAACTCACTATATAGATGCCAATGATCCTCCTGCCTCTGCCTCGAGAGTGCTGGGATTACAGGTGTGTGCCACCACACCCAATGTCAGTCTATCTTTCAAAAACCCAGACCCTGTAAACAAGCACAGGCTCGACTGCTACATGAGGAGAGGCTCAGAACCAGTTTCCAATGTCACTGCTGCCGCCATGCCCAGTTAGAAAACAGATCTTTTAAAGAAAACCATAGCAGAAGTATTTAGGGTTTATCTAAGGTAATGCCTACAGCAGCTAAGAATTATGCTCCTTTTGAAAGGAGCTGCCAGCCTGCTACTGGGTCCTACTGGAGAGACTCACCAGAGCTTGCTAGATTGCACACTGCAGTGCTTTTCCACATAGAGCAAGATAACCTCGCAGCCTCTGATTAGTAAATGGAACAGAATCTAAGAAAGGATGAGTGCTGTGGAATGAATTCATTATACAAGAAATATCCCAAACCCTGGGTTTCACTTTCAGACAAACCGGAGTGCCCTGCAGGGTAGCTGTGTGGGCCTGAGACAGAGCCGCCCATTTAACAGGGAATGAGCCTCAGTGGACCAGCAGAGCCTTCCACCCTTTGTCACAGACATCCTGTCTACGGAAGGGGTAAGGCCGTTCGGCACAATAGGGAGATCCGTGCCACCGGCAATAAAATAGCTGTGAGTTTGGGGCAGCAGAAAATGAGAATTTGTACCACCCCCCAAAATTAAAATATCCATATGGATGAAAGAGCCCAAAATGATGCCTTGTCATGGCCAAAATCAGGCACATTACTCACTCAGCTGACTTTTTTATTTCAAATTTTAGTGGCTTGAATAATGTTCCCTAGAATGTCATGTCCAAGTCCTAACTCCAAATCAGTACCTGTGAGTGTGACGTTATTTGGAAATAGGGTCTTTGCAGATATAGTTAAGGATCTTGAGAAGATATCATCCTAAATTTAGCTTAGATCCTAAATGCAGTGAGTGAAGAAAAGAAAGCAGAGCATGGCGTGCCCATGTGTAATCCCAATACTCTGGGAGGCCAAGGCAGGAGGACTATAAATCCAAGCCCAGCCTAGACAACTTTGGCAGTTAGTGAGACCATGTCTCAAACATTAAAACAAAAACTTTTTACAGGCTGGAGATGTAACTTAGTAAAAGGCTCTGGATTCAATCCCCAGTACTGAAAAAAGAAAAGCAGAGGGACTGAAAGAGGGGGAAAGGAAACAGAGATATAGAGACACAGAAGATGAAGTAAATATAGAGACAAAGAGAGGAGAGAAGTCACAGGACAAGATCACCAGCAGACACCATAAATTAGGGAAGATTCTCCCTCCCAGTTTTGGGTGTGTGTTCTTATACCTTTCTCCTCCAAAATTATGAAGAAATACATTTCTGTTATTTTAAGACAAGTAAGTTTGTCACAGCAGCCCTAGGAAACTAATGCACCTACAAATACCTATGAAAAGGACTGGGACAGACAATGTTACAACAAGTAAATGAATCAATATGCGGTAGATGAAAGTTTTGTGCAAGGTACACTGGGTGCATCAGAGCACCACCGTGCACCTGACGTGAGACTCAAGTTGGCCCAGAATTTTGGAGGAAATAGTTGCAGCGTGAGCCAGTTGTCAAGATGTGGGAGTTCGACTCCTCCTCAAAAATGTCTTGGGACATTCCAAAAGGCAAAAGGCTAAAGGCAGTTACTCAATAGTCAGTGGAAGCCCTTTTTGCAACCTAAGAAGTTCAGTACACTCTGACAGCAGGGAAGCCTTGCCTGATTAGAGTTCAGTTTTCCACAAATTGTGCAGAAGCCACTATCAAAGTATTACAGGCTTCTACCTTAAGCTAAGGTGGTGTTTCTCAACTACAGCCTCTGAGGCAGGGATATAGTTACCACCCAGATGTCACACGGCTGGGCAGATCATTTGGAAATGGTGTGCCCTAAAGCTCACGGGCTGCCCTCTGGACCGACAGACACATGGAACATGAAACTGGAGACAGGCTTGAACAACATGCTATTGGTAGCCATTTCAGACAGATGGTGATGTATATTGTATATATCTGGAGCTCTGTAACTACTTTTTTTTTTTTTTTTTGGTACCAGGGATCAAACTCACGACCTCACTCTTGCCAGGCAGGCACTTAAGCCATTGAGCTAAATCCCCAGCCCCTCTGTAACTACTTTTATCATAGCACTAACATCTGCCTGTATATCTGGGCTAGGCCCAAGGAAAACAAAAGTCGTTCCAAGCCACTTGTAATGTGCACCGGGGAAATGATTTGATTTACAGGATTTAACACTACCTTAGTTGGATGGTGTTTAATTATGGGATTTAGTTTGCTAATCAATTTAATTAAGTGTGCAAAGAAAGCTTACCATGAGCATTGGAATAGCACTGGCTTTTCTATTCCATCCTAGGGTACAACAATTGACATGTTTTAGTAGTTCTGTACAACACAAATTACCCTATTATCCCATTTGTATTCATTGGATTTCAGAAGCAGAACTAAAGGATGCTCAGAGCCAAACCATGTATATAAGAATTCACAGAGCCAGTCAGGTATGGCAGTTAAGAGGCTTTGAACAGGGTAAACATATTTTAATAGGTCTGCAAGCTTAACCGTTTAGTTCAATAGTACAGAGATGTGTAGTATGGACCTTACGACGGACCGCGCCCAGTTTTTGGTTCTCAAGACCCCTTCTAATTAAGTGTGACGGCACTGCAGGAATTCATGAAATGCACTAGCGATAATATACTGGCCAAAATCAATCTACCACCTACTGTTCAACTTGCATTTGTGAGAATTGCAACTTAATCACAACTTATTGTTGTCATGGGAACTTGGGTGATGAAAATACTAATTGACAAAGCTCGGGCACAAGTTTTAAGATGTCCTTCCTGTCAAGTTACATCTAGACCACATCATGAATGGGCCAGAGCATAGTGAGCAAAGCCCCTCTGCTTAAGAAAATGGAGAACTGCTCCAGGGCCTGATACCACCCATAAAGATACCACCCACAAGATACCACCCCTAAAGAGGCAGAACTGGTCTTGAGTCATGTCCCCAGCAAAGCAGAATCAAAAGATTATTTGCTTGGAAAGCTTCTAGGGTGTGTTTTCGGGGATGTTGCATTAGGAACTGGAGCTTCTCTAGTCCTGTGGGCTAAAAAGAGAGATAAGAAGAGAAAGAGTGAGGGAAGGTGGATGGGGGGAGGAATATATTCATACACACACCATGAGATTTGTACAGATACTGAGGAGACCTTATATTGCTTCTATCAGAATGAAAAAATTCACGGACACTGAGAAAATGTAATGTCCAGCTAGCCCGACTTATAAGGGTTGCAAAATTAAAATTGTGAAACCTCAAATGAAGAATAAAAACTGCTATTTAATTTAGGATTTGAATTAGCCTCAGGGAACGGCTTGGAGCGCCACCTGGTGACACTTGGAAGACTCACCAAGAAAAAAAACCTGGATCCAGCAAGATCAGAAGGAAGAATTAGGATGGTGGACATACTCTATGGCTAGGACCACTGGAGATCTGTGAAGCCTTGACAGGCCATTTGTGGACTTGTAGTTAGACACCCTGCATCACTTCTGTGATGGCGATGCAATCACAAATAATGCGAGGGGCAGATAAGTTTCTAGTTCAGTGCTAGTTCTAATTTTTAACTTTCTAATAGTCACTTTTTTAAAAAAATTTTTAAAGGTGAAATGAATTTTAACTTAATATATCCAACATGTTACCACTGAAATGTGTTATCTTATTTTTTAACGTAATAATTATATCACAGTGATATATGTGCACCCATGTTTATAGCAGCACAGTCTGGAATAGCCAAATCTTGGGAACAACCTAAATGCCCATCATCTGAGGAATGGATAAAAAAGATATGGTATTTTTATATAATGGAGTTCTTTGTTGTTCCTGTAGTAGTTGTTCATATGTCTCTTGTTTTTTGTTTTTCTTTTCTGCTTTTTTCTCTCTTTAAAATAAAATAATAATTAAGCATTTTACATTTGTTAGGACTCTGAAATCTGATATTTTACATTTGCAGAGCATCTCAATTCAAACACTAAATTTTCATTGGAAATAATTGGCCTGCATTTAGACATCACAAAATTGACAGCTGAAAAAATAAATTCACCCAAATTTTTTAAAATGAACTTTCATTAGCTGAATCAAATATCAACTTTTATATTCTTTTTTTTTTTTTTTTTTTTTTACTGGGGATTGAACTCATGACCTTGTGCTTGCCAGGCAGGTGTTTGTGCTGCTAAGCTAAACCCCCAGCCTCTCAAGTATCAATTTTTAAATCTGATCTATTAATATTAAATAAAATGAGAAGGGAAAAGAAAGTCAAAAATCAACCCATGCAGGAGATTAGGCCTGAAATCATCTTATTTGATTCGTGTCTGTAAAATAAGGAAAGCGTTGCAGGCCTATAATCCCAGCACTTGAGAGGCAGAGGCGAGAGGGCTGCAGATTTGAGGCCTGAACTGCATAGCTAGGTCAACCCTGGCCTGGACCACACCGTGATATTGTCTTCAGAAACCAAATGAATAAACAAAATGTACTTGTAACACCAAAATTAATATTCAGAAAGCATTTGTGATTGTTTGTGTTATAAAACAACAAAAAAAATTAGTTGCCTAACGTCACACAGTCCCAATCAAAGTCTAACAGGGCAATGTTGTTGTATTGTTGACTTCTCTTCCTCCTCCTCCTCCTCCTCTTCTTCCTCCTCCTCTTCCTCCTCTTCCTCCTCCTCCTCCTCTTCTTTTTTTTTTAACACTGGTGATTGAATCTGGAGCCTTCCATGTGCTCCGCCAGTGCATCCCTTGTCCTTTTTGTTTTGAAATAGGGCCTTGCTAAATCACCCAGGCTGGCTTCAAATTTTTCATCCTCCCACCTCAGCCTCCTAACTTCTGAGATTATAGGCATGCACCACTATGTCTGGTTCAAAATTTTTAATTGACATCTGATGTATATACATATTTATGGTCTATATTACAATAAATTGATATAGGTACACAACGCTTAATGATCAAGTGAAAGCAATTAGCCTTTCCTTCTCTTGGAACATTTATTATTTCTGTTAGTTGAGAACTTCAAACTCTTCTAGTTATTTTGAAATGTATCATAAGTTATTGTAGACTGTATTACTATGCTGGGCTGTGGAAGCAAATAGTCATATCACTGTGTTGGGGTATTCAGTATTTTATCTCTGCCTGTTTCTCTTTCCCCCCGTCCTATCTAGTTTACACTGACCACTGTTCTACACTCTTCTTCTATGAGAATGACTTTTTTAGCTTCTACAAATGAGTGAAAATATCTTCCAGTTCCATCCACTTCGTTGCAAATGAAGAGATTTCATTAACTCTATGGCTGAATGGTATTCCATCGTATACCACATTTTCTTTATCCATGCATCTGTTGGACAACATAGTTGATTCCATATCTTAGCTCTTGTGAATACTGCTACAATAAACATGACAGTGCAGATATCCCTTTTCCATTATTATTTCATTTTCTTTTGAATATATACTCATAGGCGGGATTGCTGGGTCACAGAGTAGTTCAATTTTTTATTTTTTAGGAACTACTCTACAGTTTCCCATAATGGCTGCACTAATTTTTTTTCTTTTTAAGACAGGGTTTCACTATGCCATTCATACTAGCCTTGAACTCACTTTGTAGCTCAGATTGATCTCAAACTCACAGTGATCCTTCTGCCTCAGCCTCCTGAGTACTGAGATTACAGGCCTATGCCACCATGCCCAGCCTGTCTGCTGTAATTTAAATTCCCACCAACAGTATATATTTCCCTTTCTCTGCATCCTCACTAGCATTTGTTATTTTTTACAATAGCCACCCTAACTAGGATGAGATGATATTTCATTGTGGTTTTGATTTGCATTTCCCCGATGATTAGTGATACTGAGCATTTTTCCATCTGTATTTGTTTTCTTTGGAGAAACAACTGTTCAGTTCGTTTGTCCATCTTGTATTTTTGTGCTTCTTGTTGGTGGTTTCACTGGTACAGTGGACCCTATGCACAGTGCTAAGATGTTGTCTACTACTATTAAGCACAAGGCTGTCCGGCACCTTGCAGAGAAAGTACACGAGGTAGACAAGCTTTGTTCAAGCATGAGTTACACTGTTGTTCACCATGAGTACAATGTTAAAGAATCAAAAATATATTTAAGTAAGATTTCTTAATAGATACACATATTTAACAAGATTATATATTGATTCGTTGATGAAAATCTAACTCTGTGTTTCCCCTAGGAATAAAGTATCAGTATTCACTAATTCCTTCTTCTCAGTGGCTTTACATAACATAATCACTTTAATTTAATGATAAGTAGATATATATTAGATACAAATGTATGTGTATATAAAAAATTTCCACACATATTTTGCAAATATATATAAATATAAAAAATCTTGTGTAATTTTCTGTTTATTCCTCTTAGAATCCATATAGTAGCTGTGTCTCCTTTTGTCCCCTTAAAGTTTGGGCCTTGCCAACTCCATAGCCTCTGAATCTAAAATTGTCCTAGAACTAATTGTTAATTCTCAAACTCTGTTTTTCAAAATCTGTCTTTCACCTGTTCCCCAGCCCAACCCTAGAAAGGAGTAGCTACTCTTATGACTTCTAACAGAATTGATTTTTGTTAGGCATAGTTTTAAGCCCTTTGTGTATGTTGATTCAATTAATCTTCACAATCCTTTGAAACAGATACCACAATACAGTTTCATAGTGAGGAGACAAGAAATATTGAGGTTAGGTTACTGGCTGAGATCACACTACTGACAAATAGCAGAGCTGGGGGTCCAACCCAGTCATCTCTTCCTCAGACAAATAAACCATGCTGCAAAAAATATCATAGCAAATAGAAAAACAATCTGCATCTAGTGAATAGATATGTTGTAAAACAAATACTACCACATTCTTCCTTGCATGTAGCAGATTCAAATACACTCTTTTAGTTTATTTCCCCTCACTTACTACCAAGTGAAGGAGCCATGGGCCTCAGAGAGAGGAAGAGATGTACTCAAGAGCCACGGCTGTAAGTGGCAGAGTCAGGATTACACCCAGTCCAAAACAAATTTCATCTTCATTGCGTGGAAGAAGAAACTAAGGCCAGGAAGCACTGACTAAACAAGTTATAGTTCATCACTCCAGATGGCCCAGAAGCGTGTTTTGCAGAAAGGTGATGTTAAACGTGTATTAAATGGTCCTTCTCAACTGAGGGATTAGACACTACCCAAACTCTCAGTCTAACTGAGGCAGCCTGGATCCTCAACTGCACTGATTCTGGTGACAAGGTTTGCAGGTGGCCAGGTCTATCAGTCAGCTTTCTCCTCACTGAGATACAATTCTTGAAACCCACAACCTAAAGGAAGAAAAGTTTAATTTGACTCACAGTTTCCGAAGATGCTTGGAGGGCTCCGAGGTAGAAACGTCATGGCACAGTGTAGAAAGTCACAGTGGAGAGAAGCTGCTTAACCTGTTAATCTGCTAAGCATTTCTCAATCCAATGAAGTTGACGTATAAGGATTAATAGTCACAATCCACCCCTTGGTAATTCACACCCAAACACATCTTAAACTGTATTTAGACTCTAAATAAAGACAATAATAGCAAGGCCACAAGTCCACCTAACATAATACTATCCCATGTAGAACCAAAACTGCAATAATGCATTCCCCAAAGTTTCAACAGTCCCAGCATTTTTCAAGGGCCTAAATCCAAGGCTCTTCTGAGACTCAAAGCAAACTCTTAGCTGTAAAATCTCTATAAAAATAAAAAACAAGGCCAGGCCTTATGGTCCGTGCATGTAATTCCAGTACTCAGGAGGCTGAGGCAGGAGGATTGCCATGAGTTGAGGCTAGCCTGAGCTACAAAGTAAGTTCAAGACCAGGTTGAACCACATAGTGAAACCCTGTCTCAAAAAGATAATTAATTATTATATAGTCCTAATGTATAATAGCACAAAGTAAACATTTTCATTCCAAAAGGGGGTAAGGAGATAGAAAAGAATCAAACCAATGCAAGCATAAAATCCAGCAGGGCAAATATTAAGTTCTATAATTCCACATCTGGTATCTGGGACACATGGTAGTACAGAACAGATAATTTCATTGATCACACCAATTTCACATTGTTTTGTTTTGTTAAGACAGAGTCTTGCTATGTGGTACAGGCTGGCCTTGAACTCGACTTGCCTTGAACTCACTTATGTAACCCAGACCAGCCTGAAACTCACAGCAATCCTCCTGCCTCAGCCTCCCAAGTGCTGGGTTTACAGGTATGCACTACCATGACCAGCCTCTCATTGTTAAAAATCTTAAAACAAAATGAAATTTAACTTGAAAAAAGTTAATGTCTTATGAATGCTGGATATTTTCTTTTTTTTTTTTTCTTTCCCTCCCCACTCCATCCCCCATATAGGGGATAGAACCCAGGCCCCACACATGCTGGGCAAACATTCTGCTACCATACTATACGTTTGGCCTTTTTCATTTTTTTCTTTTGAGATAGAATCTTGCTTAGTCACCCAGGCTGGCCTCCAACTTGCCAAATTGTCAAGTTGCCTTTAAACTTCCGGTCTTCCTTCTTGAACCTCCCAAGTATCTGGGATTACAGGCATAAACCATTGAAAGTAGGAATAAGTTGGAGTCCCATTTCAGGAGTTAGTATGAATCTGAAGAAAAGACTAAGGTCCCAGCCTCTGCTGTCTTTTGTGCCTCACCGGAGGTCAGAGACATGCTAGATGTTGGAGGGTAAGGTTGGGGACAAATTAAGGAAAGTGTTCCCACTGTTTGGCCGGAGCGAGCCCCACTAGAAGTTTCCCAAAATAGGCTGACCGTCCACATTACTTTTAGATCTGCACTCATTTGCCCAATGATATCCTCGTCTACACCTTATACAAATACCAGGCTTTGTTACAGGAACCAATAACAGCTGTGCTGCCCTCACAGGTGCAGCTGACCAGTTTCGGGCAAAAGACCCTCAGTCTCCACAGCTGAAACAAGCAATCTTGTTTTTAGGCTGTGGGTGAATAATCTGAGCAACAGCCACTGCCAAGGCAGCCCCCGCCCATATGAGGGGCCAATGTCGGCACACACCTGAATCATCTGACCCAGTGTGGCCTGTTCCTTATGGGTCCTTAAAGCCTCTTGAGCCCATTTATTGCATTTTCAAATTCTAACTGCTGAACCATCAACTTATTAACCTCTGTACTGCTTATAATTTTTCCACTAACCTGTAACAAGCGTGCCTCAAAATCCTGGAAGGATTTGTTAGGACTCTGGAGAATAGAGGTCAGATTTAAGGATGTCTCACACTTCGAGAGAAGTTCCCACCAAGCCCTTCTGGCAGCTCATTTATTCTGCTCATAAACTTGCAATTCAAAAATAAGTCAATGATTTGTGGCAGCAAAGGTACCCTCTCCAATCAACATACCCTTTGCAATGACTTCCTTCAATGCTAATTGCAAGGGAGAGAAAGAAAACAGCTCTACTCCCTGAGAAAAGAAATTTTCATCCTGTGGTGCAACAAAATTTCTCAGGTGCTCTGTGCCCTCTGGACACTCCTGTTCAGGCACTTGTGCTTTCAGCTGCACATGTGTGAACTATCACTAGCTCAGCCGCTTCCAACAGGGATCCCCCTGCCTCAGCCTCCCAAATGCTGGGATGCAGGCATGTGCCACCATGCCTGGCAGCTTTTATGAATAGTACCACAATAAACATAGGTAAGAATGTTGAGTATTTCCAATGATCATGCATGACAAAAGCAAGAAAGAACTCAGATGGATTTGATAAGAAAGAATAATCCCTGAATACACATGGGGAGTATGAATCCTACCTCTACCACTCACCACTTCACTGGGTAGAGCTAACTACATCATTTGCCCTGTCCTTCACACCACTCCTCATGTCACCTCCACAAAGATAACGTGTGAAACAGAACTTTGTAAATTGCTGCTAAAAGATGCATAGATGTTGTGGCCAGATCGTGGAGAAATGGGACCTCAAAGAGGAGAGAGCCTCCCAAGGTGGGAGCTTGCTGACATTCTTTGAATAAACTGAAAACATTTCCCAAACCTGTCCCTGTGTGGTCAGGCTGCCTCATGGTGTCTTACTCAGCCCAGGGCTGCACCATTTCTGGAACTCGCATCACTGAAGCCTAAGAAGAAGTAAATGGAACACATGAGTTTGCTACCCACTCACCCACCCGAGGTCCTCAGACAGGAATGCAGGCGCTGTACACTCTTCCCTCAGTATCCATAGGGAATAGTTCCAGGACTCCCTGAGGATACCGAACTCTTTTAATGCTTAAGTTCCATATATAAAAAGCTACAGCATTTACATATAACCTATGCTTGTCTTCTCATGCACTTCAAATAATTGGTAGGTTTTTCACAATACCTAATACAATGTATGTACTATGTGAACAGTTGTTATTCTGTGTTGTTTAAGGAATAATGACAAGGAAAAAATCTGAATGTATTCAGTAGGGACTCAGGCATCGTGGGCCTAACTATGTGAAGGACACACGAGGAGAGTCATGCCCTAATGAGCGCTGGAGAAAACCTGAGGTCTGTGAGATTCAAGACACCACCGCAGGATGAGCCCCCACATCACCCCGAATGAGTTCTGTGTAGCTCTCTGTTCAGTGTGTGGCAAATTCAGGAGTCACCTTTTGGAAACTTTTGTGATTTTTACCAAATTTTTGATCAGCAGTGGATTGAATCTGTGGATTCAAAGTGTTCGGTATCCCCAAAGATACAGAGAGCTGAGAATACACCACATCCAATAATCTGTGTTAATTTCATGCCCTGAAAATAACCCTGTGCTTTAGGCTCCTGCAGGCTTAACACGTTTCAGTTACATGCATGAATTATGGGGAGGAATGAAGCCTTTGCTAGAGCTGAATTATTCAGTCCTGACACAATCCCTGCTTGTTCTAGGATTTAAGCCACTATAAGATGCTTCCCAAGTGTCCAAAGCAATAATTTCTTGGTTGACAGTGAGCACAGTTACCATAAGAAACCCCTGAAGTTTGCCTGTGTAGTACACAAACTAGAGTCTTGGGCAAGGGAGTTGCAAAAGCCCTCCTGGCTGCCTCCTGTGGTTTATCTCAAAAATCAACCTGAAGTTTGTGCTCTGCCAACGGAGGCCTCTCCCCTCGCTCATTTTTTAAATCACACTAGGATCATTAGAATGAGGGAGATAAAGTGACCCTTTTTGTTTCTCAGCATGAGGATTGCAGTGCTACACAAGCACTGTACCACTGAGCTATACAGCAGCCCCCCAAACAATGCTTTTTAAGGTGTCAACTGTTGTAAAATCAAGAGGGAGAGAGAAAAAGAGGAAAGGAGAAAGGAAAGAAAGGAGACTAAGACTTGAGTTTAAAATCTCCAGAAAACACATTGAGTTAATAAACTGAAAAAATGCTAAATTTAAAGTTGAATAAGAATCTGCTTTGCTGGGCATGGTGGTGTACACCTGTAATTCCAGCATTCGGAGAGGCTGAAGCTGAAGGATCACAGGATCAAACCTAGCCTAGGTGACTTAGTGACTTAAAAAGACTTTGTTTTAAAAAATTTTTTAAGAAAAAAAAATTAAGGGCTGGAGATGTAGCCCAGTACAAAGTCCCTAGGTTCATTCCCCAATATCTGAAAAAAAAAAGCTGATGCCAATTGGATAAGAAATTGATAGTTAGTGGGGCACAGTGGTGCATGTCTACAATCCCAGCAGTTGGGAAGCTGAATCAGGAAGATCTGTGACAGTCCTAAACCGGCTGAATTACCTAGTGAATTCAAGGCCAACCTGAACTGAATAATGAGACCCTGTCTCCAAAAAAAAAAAAAAAAAATGATAGTTGAGTTCAAGAAGTAAAACTGATCTTTGTTTTGTCTCTTCTCTTTAATCCATTTCACGCTGTCCATGCTTTTAACCAGGACCTACTGGTTAGAGTTTCTGTGAGATGTAAACTGACCCAAACTGTCATACTTGAGGAGTTTGAACCTTTGGGTGGCCTGCAATTATCCTGCAATGGTATTAAGGCCATAATTAGCCTGCACCACCAGACATGTGGTATAAGAAGCCATTGTAATTATGTCGCTCACATTTTACCCATGTTCCTCTGGGCCTTTATTTAATAGATCCTACTCAAGTATTGATGCTTTGCAATGAATACAGGTCCACTCAAGCTACCTGCACTTCATCAAACTGCTCTTCCCAGAACGAGACATTCTTTACCCCTATAGATCATACCATTACACTGGGGACCCACCTTCTTTTGAGGCTCTTCTTGCAAATCTGCATGCCAGAATTCATTTCTCTTCTAGACAGGGATCAGTTGTTGCAAGGAACAGAAACTCTTTCAGTTAACTTAAGTGAGCGTGCATTTATTGTACAAGAGTATTGGCAACCACCCCAGACCCCAAAGTAGACTGTTAAGGCAATTTATTATGTCTGGAGCCTTTCCTGAATTAACAAAATAGGGGGAACCATTAAAGGATAATATAGCTTATTTATTACTGCAATAGCTTCACAGGAAGAGCAGGAAAGAAACCAGACCTCTCTCCTGTACAATATTGGAATCCACTAACTATGGAGAAAAGGCAAGATGTCCTCCTAATTGAAGAAATAAATCCCTTTTCAATATGAGTTTAGATTGCGTTCTTCAAAAATTAATGACTGTTCCTGAAAGCAGTGTATGAGCTCGTATAACAATTCTGTTAATCAAATGGACTAAACTGATTCCTGCTCACACATGTAGGAGGATTGAAAAGGAAATCTGGCCAGGAAAATCTAAACCCCCAACTTGAGTCAGGTCAAAACAACTATTGCCCAGGGCTACAAGAAGGACATGAAGATGGTAAGTATGGATGAATCTCATAGGACCTATGGGCAAAGTAGACATGGAATTTTCCCTAGTTAAAGTAGCTAACCTATTTAGCCTTAATAGTTGTTGGAAAATTTAGGAGCGCCAACAAATTATATCATGACCAAGGTCTGGATCAACCAAGAAAAGAGAAGCAAAAGAATAATGTAAATGAAAGAGCAACATAACATTACTGATAAAGCTGATACTAGTGAATGTAGTTATGTCTTTTGTAAAATGGATTTCATGACCCTGAATTCCAGAATTAAGAAGACTAACTCACCCACTCAGACTTTACAAGAAAATTATAACTGTCCTCCCCCTTGATTTATATACATGAATCAAGATTGACTATGCACTGACAATTGTTAAAGTAGGTTATGAGTACATGGATCTTTACACTATTATGCTGTTTATCTCTTACATTTTAGTACTATGCATTTGACAACTTTGGGAAAAAAATTTAATCACACATTTTTATCTCCTTCTTCCTCTTTCAGAGAGAGAGATATCTTGTCCTTCTGTAAAGTTTAAAGATTTACAAGGGTGCCACCACAAGCATTAGGCCTTATGTTATGGCTGTGTCTAGATATTCCCCAAAAGCATCATACAGTCATAGGTGGGGTTTTTTCAGAGGCGGTTAGATCTAGTATGTGTGACACTGGGATCAATTCACAATGCAATGCTAGGATCAAGAGCACTAGGACTAAGGATGTGAGTGCTACCCACCCTAAGTAACCTGGGTAAAATACAAGAGAGAGAAAGAATTGTGGTCAACCCTTGCTTCCTTTGCTATCTTCTGCCCTCCATGAACTGTTTCTCCATTTGATACCTGTCTGCCATGTCACCCTGCTTGGAGCTAGCCACCTATGGATTGAAACGTCTACAAACTGTGAACCAAATAAATGTTTCCTCCCTTAACTTTGAGCATCACGTAGTCTGTCTCAGCAACAAGAAAAGTAACTAAGACACCTTATCTAAGGTATTCTTCCCCGCGCAACCTGCTTAAAATTACCTAAATTCAATATATTGTTGAGCCCTAAGCTGCTGTCATCTGAGCATACCTCAAACGTATGCTTATTGTGTTGTGACTGCTAAGACCACAGAACTCTGAGGTATTAGAATGAGAAAGAAGAGAGTGTTTAGTCCTGTTTCCAAGTGGCTACCACCACTACCTCCTGCTAAGTAATTTCTTAGGCCAAAGAAACCTATTTCCCAGGGAAGCTTCTCTTGATTTTCTGAACTCATTCCCACTAGAAAATGACCATACCATATTCCAAAATAGAACATGTTGACATTTAGGAACTTGGATCCTTACTATTAAACTATCTTGGTTTACACTGGACATGGAACTTCCAGTGCTAGAAGGAAGAAAGCCAGAATGGTTGGTCATCGGTTCAGGCCTAGTAAAAATTCAATAAATCCTTTATGAACTTCCCCAAGACATTTCACCTGGACTTTTTTTTTTTTTTCTGTGGGTCTTATTTCTGAGTGTTTGGGCTGGGGATTTAGCTCCTGCTTCACAAGCGCAAGGTCATGAGTTCTATCCCCACTACCAAAAAATATAAACTGAGTGATTGTGAATGTGTCTATGGCCGTGAGTCTGTGCAGTTCTGAGGATTGAACCCAGGATACTGTGCATGCTAGCCAAGTAATCTACCATTAAGATATACCCCCATAGCAATATTCATTTAATCTTCTAGATTTTATGGTTAATAATTAAGACATAAAGTCAATGAGTTCTGGTCATATTCACTGTTCAAAATTTCCTATCCAGAATTAGATAATACCACAGATTTTCATCCAACCCAAGCCTGGAACCAATTCATCATTTTTCATAGCAGTTTTACATTAATATATTTTATCTCAGAAATACCTTCTCATTCTCCTAATTCATAGATATTTCATGCACATTCTCTCTGGGCACAGAGTATCTAACCTCCCTACACAGTAGTTATGTTGCCTGGAAACTCCAGTGACGCTTTGAGCAGTTTTTACTCTGACTGTCCTGGTCTTCATGTCTCAACTCCATTCAGCTTTTCTGTAATTAGCTGATACTTCTGTTCTTATCTTTAAGGGATCTGTCCTTATTTCCTCCCACTATTGTCACTTTCTCTTTTGAGAAGCTGCCACTGTTAAAGTGTCCTAGATTTGAGGGCGTTGTTCCAGTCAGCTGTGAAATCAAGGCTTTTTTTATCTGGTTAGATTTATTTAGAATCTTAGCATTTTTTCTGAGTTAATATAACTCAGGGATCTCACTTTTTCTGGTACCATCTTTAAGACTAATTAAATGTGTCTGCTTTTCACATTTTTCTTCAACTATCCTTGTCTTCTCAACATGTGATAAGAGATAAACCACAGATAAACAATTAAAAGTTAGCTCCTCCGTGGTTCCCCTGCTCTAACAAAGTCACTTTAAAACAAAATGGCAATGGATCCGATTTGAAGCAGTCCATCTACACTGATGTATAATACATAATACCACGGATAAATCATTGTTCTCCACCCTCATGTCTGTGTGTAAAAGATTCAAATACAGAAGGATTCTCTTCCCTCTGGGATTGCTGCAAATGCTCCTGTTTCTAGAGAACTGCAGCCCAGCAGCATTCCTCTAGCCCCTCCATGGCCGGTGCCCAAGGACTCGCCCTAACTGCTCTGTAGTTCAAGAGTAAACTGCAACTCCTGCTTCTGTAATGACCATGCCTCGGCTGAGCCCCGTGTGGCCAGCACACGCTTGCTAGACCCTCCCCACGTAGCAGGCATCTTCTCCAGAGGTCCGTGTCAGCCGTGCCACCCTCACGCACTGCCCGAGGTGTGTCTGGCTAAGGCCTGCCTGTATGAAGGTTGAGGCCACCTCCGTGCTCCTTGACAGAGGCATTTTGGATGGGCAGGAGCAAAACCTGGCCCCCAGCTCTGTCCTTATAAAAACTGATCCTTACCTGTGGATAAAATTCCAAGAGTAGTGGGAAACCACCAAAGTGAATCACATCAATTCTCCAAGATAAATATAAGTATTTTGTAATACAAACAAATACTAATAATTTTTTTAAAAAGAAAAAGAAAAAAAGAAAATCCCACGTGGCTTTCCAGTGAAACTTGAAAATGGCTGGGGAAGTAGTAGCTCAGTAGGAGAGTGCTTGCCCAGAAGGTGCAAGGTCCTAGGTTCAATCCCCAGTACTCCTCAAAAAAAAAAAACCCTGAAATTTCCCGCCCAGGTACAACTAATAAAACTAACTCTGTGTGTAAAAAAAATCTGGTCTTGGGGCTGGGGATTTAGCTCAGTGGTATAAGCGCCTGCTTTGTAAGTGCAACGTCGTGAGTTCGATCCCTGGTACCGCAAAAAAAAAAAAAAAGACAAAAAATCCGGTCTTGTGGCTTAATGTAAGCATGCACAAAACCACTGGAGTTACAAATGCTTGCTTATTAAAGTCCACACCTAAAGCTGTGGACACACCAAAAGCCTCACTATGTTAAGTGAATCCCCAAATTCTACTGTTTATTTCTTAAGGCTCCTGCTTCATTGAACAAAAGGTTGCAGTTCTGTGGATCCTCAACTAACAGCACTTCTGGGGTTGGTAATATAGCTCAATAGCACAGAACCTCCCTGGAAAGTACAAGGTCCTGAGTTCAATTCCTAGTACCAAAAAATATATATATACACAAAACAAAAAACAGCACTTCTCTCCCTTTTCTGAGTTCAAAACCAATTAAAAGGTAAAAGTTAATATATTCCCTTTATGACTAAGTTAATATTGGAGGTGGTAGCTTATATCATTGGACTGAACACTTAAAAATGAACTTCAGAAATAGAGACTCACTCACCCATACGTCATACTGGAAAACAGTCTCCCTATTGGAGCAAGCTTCTGAGGTCAGTCTGGCTCCAAAGAAAGAAATGGAGAACCTAGGCCAATGTGCTCAGATTGCATCTCCCAAATTTATTATTCAAATGCCACTGACTTCTGGGAATAGAGGTCAGAAGTGTTATTCTAGAGGAGCTCATCCATAAGAAGATAACCAATGACACTGGAGGAAAAGAACCTCTCCCCAACAACCCAACAGTATGACATGATACCCTTCTTCTGGGTATCACTAGCAATGTGAAATGAGCAGTTTCCAACCTCCACTGTGGAGGAATTGTTATTATGGTCCCTTAGTAGAAACGTTCCTGCACTGAGTTACAAAACAACCTTGATGTAACAAACACTTTGAGAGTGAGTTTTGGTAACACTTTGAGAGTGAGTTTTAAAGGATAATTATGGGTATATGGAGAGCTATTTTGAAAAGAACAAGAGACATTATCGTAGCCATTGTTAATTTTCCTACTGTATGGTTTTGAAGGCCTGTAATGCTTTCATTCTTTTGTTTTGAATGGTTTTGTGCTATTTTTGTCTTGTTTGAATTCATTATATGTGAAGATATGGACAACTATTTCAAAGAAAACAAGAGACACTGTTGATTTCCTATTGTCTTGTTTTGAAATCCTGTGTTGATTGTGTCATTTTGTTCTGATCTGCTGTGTTCTGTTATGTTTTGTTTTATTGTCTTTAAAATAAAAATAAATAAAGGATAATTATGGATTATGATTATCCTATCTCCACCTCTTAGCTTGAGCCTGTACATTCTGACTTTAGGAATGTGTATGCAGTGGGTAGATAAAAAAAGAAATCTGGCAAAGAGAGTGTACTCATAAGAAATCGTTTCCCAGTGACTTCTTGATTCAGTCTATATGAGCTTACAAAGACTACATAACAAAGTACGGCAAAATGGGCAGTTTAAAAGTTTTGATTTCTATACTTTTCAGTGTTCTGAGGGCTAAAAGCCCCAAACAAGGTTGCAACAAGATAAGCACCCTCTGAAGTCCCTGAGGGAACTCTTCTTTGCCTTAGCTCCCAGCAATCCTTGGCATTCCTCAACTTACATCTGCATCATTTCAGCCTTCACTGTTATCTTCATAGGGCCTCCTTCCCTCTGTCTCTGTGTCTCCAAATCTCCCTCTCCTTACACGGACACAAACCATTGGATTTAGGGTTCTCCTTAACCCAATGAGATCATGTCTCGATTACATCTGTAGGGACCCTATTTCAACATGAAGCTATCTTCGCAAGTGTTATAGTTTAGATCAAATATATCTCCCCAGAGTCTTGTATCTTCAAAGGTGGTGGGACTTTTAGAAACTGACTGGATCATAGAAACACTGTGCTTATCAGTGGATTCATCCATTGACAAGTTCACAGTTGAATGTGCTCTTAGGAGGTGGGGCTCATTTGCAGGAGGTAGGTCTTTCCGTCTCTGTCTCTGTCTCTGTCTCTGTCTCTGTCCCTCTCTCTGCCTCTCTTTCCTCCACCATACCCTCCCGCTGTGCTATTTCTCCCTTGGAACCAGCCAGCCATGTGCTGAACCTTCTGAAACCATGAGCCACTTCTCCTTTTAATTGCAAGTGTCAGTAATTTCTAACAAAAAAAATAAATAAAAGAAAAACAAAAAATAAATTGCAGATATTTTAGCCCAGACAGGAAAGCTGGCTAATTCAACAATTATGAAGACTACTATTTTAACATATCTTCTTAGGGGATGCAACTCAAACCTCTATAGTTCTCATAAAGAAATCAATGAATGACATGGACATTGGTCTGTTTTTTTAAAACTTCTTTTGCCTTGAAATAAGTTTCTTGATAGAACTGGGACATATCAGTTACAAAAACAGAATCTCTATTTCACCCCTCCTGATCTCAATGCCCTTTGAAATGTGACTTTCAGTCTTCAGGAGGTAGAGCCCATTTCCTCACCCACTGAATCTACACCAGCCTCCTACTTTGCTCTGGCCAACTGAATGGAGCAGATATGGCACTGTGCTGGTTTTGAACCTAAGAATCAAACTTCCATTATTTATTTATTAGTTTTTTTAAGACAGAGTCTCACTGTGTAGTCTGGTTGATTTTAAACTCACTGTGTAGCACAGGCTGGCCCTGAGCTCATGGCCACCCTCCTGCCTGAGCCTCCTGAGGCTGGGATTATAGGCATGTGCCACCACACCCAGCATCCATCTCTCTTTTAAAAACCCCGACCCTTCCCTATAAACAAGCCCAGGCTAGCCTGCCACATGACGAGAGACACGTGGCCCAGTCTGCAATGTCACTGCTGCCATCAGCTAGACCCCTGCCAGGCACGGATGAGAGAAGCCATCCTAAACCAACTCCCCGGTGACAACCAGATGTCCATACGCCCATGGATGAAAATATAGATTTGTTGTTTTAAATCACTTTACCTTTGCAATGGTTTGTTATGTATCATTAAATAACTGATAACAAGCGGTAACTGCATGTGTGATTCTATGACAGTACACTAGGCATTTAGCAAGTTCACAGGTGTCAGTGTTGCTAGAAGCACAACAAATGTAGAAATACCGAACCCAGAGGAAGTGCCTGTGCTATGAGGAATTCTAGGCACTTATTTTATGGAACATGTCTAAAGAAAAATTCTAGCTGCCACCAGAAGCTGGCTGACCTCCTTACCGTATGGATTGAGAGCTTATCTCTGTTCACTGACAATTTAGAAGTTTGGTAGTAGCAGCAGCCAAATGAGATTTGGCCAGAGGAATTCCATCATGCAGCCAAACCTAGATGACATCCCCAATGCCACTGCCAATTTACTCCTGAACCCACTGGGCAGAGACTGGAAAGGTCGGGGTAGGGTACTTGATTGATGCTGCAGACCCAGCGTGTGAAACAGCACATACCTTTGTGGCTTGCCTTTTCTCTGGGCATTGGAAACTTACTTCACACATGCAGAATCTGTCTGCATTTGGATTTGGCTTGGTGTTTGCCCAGGGAGCTTGCCTGTTTATGTAAGTTCAAAGTGTGAGGTAGCTAACAACTCAGGGGTACCCTCAACCAATGAGAGAGGAAGCCACTGATAAACATCTATTCTCAGAAGCTCCTGGAGCCCAGCACAGTGGTGCACACCTGTAATCCCAGCACTTGGGAGGCTGCGGCAGGAGGATGGCCGTGAGTTTGAGGCCAGGCTGGGCTACATAGTGAGTTCAAGGACAGCCTGGACTATGTCTCAAAAAAAAAAATCCCTGCCCAGCTCTCAATCTTCCTCTGGGGACACTTCCCAAATAAATTTCCCACTCAGAAGTCCTTGACAGACTCTGGTTGGTGTGTGTGATAACAGGACACTGGATGGGGAATACTAAGATAAAACAAAGGACATCACAGACAGAGTCATGCTGTTCACCTAATCATTAAGAATGTCTTCTGCTGTGGGAACTTTCTGGAAAATGGTCCCTATTGTAATCCCAAATATTGTGTACAGTCATCCAAATATTGTAAACCTTTTTCTAGTTTTCCTCACAATCCAAAAAGTTATATTTGTAATCCCATTGAGATGTTATTGGAATCCCAGCAAGTTAATTCCAATCTACCACCTCCAATGCAACCCACGGCGAGAGTAAAGACACCAAGACATACTCCAAGTGAAGGGCAGCCAAGGGGTCCTGGGTCCAATCCCCATGAGCATGTGCAGACAAAGGCCCTGATCTTAGGCCTCTCTCAGAATTTATTATCTCGTGAAGAAGGGGCTGGCTCAGGAATAAGTGACATGAGGATGAGGGGAATTCCGTGAGTAACTTGAGCTGGCTGGCCAGGTAGGGAGAAAAGCACCTCTGCAAAATGCAGAGATAAGGGTATGCAGAAGGATCAATTTGCGTAATTCAATTAAGGTAGCAACTGACTTGTTTTAGGAGGCTGTTGCTTGATTTCTGATATGTAAGCTTTTGTGCCCCGGGGAGTCATAGCCTCTTTATCTTGAGGCTCATACCCAGCTGACATTCCCGGAGCTGCTGGCTCTAACATGCCGCTATGCTCACATCTTTTACAGAGAGCACTATTCGAGGAAACAAGAGACAGTCTGTCAGACTGTTTGTCAGCTTTAGAGATTACATACTAGTACCTGGGCTAGCCTTATTTGCAATGCTTACAGCCAACTGGAGAGAGAAGGAAATACCATAGCCAGCTCTCTAGATATCAGTATAAGAAAATAAGTCTCCATATAATCAAAGTTGCAGCAATTGTTTTGCATTCAAAGGGAGTCACTGGTGTTGTCTCCCACATTTCCCTGGACCCATACTAAGAGATTTATACATAAATCTTTCCTCTACATCTTGTCCACTGCCAGGAGTAGTGGTGCATACTGTAATCCTAGCATCTAGGAGAGCAGATCAGGAGGATCATTGAGTTAGAGGCCAGCCTAGGCTACACAGTGAGACCCTGCCTCAAAAAAATAATCTTGCCCAAAGTTCTCCAATCTTACCCTTCCCAGTCTCTGACCATCTGACAAACCTATCAGACACCATCTCGGAATCATTGTAAATTCATCCCCAGGAAATGAGTCCTTCCAGGCTACATGAAAAGTGGGTTTCCTACAATCAGTCCACTTCCACCTGGGTGCTGTGTCCTGTGTAGAGCTGTCTGCGAATCAGGCTTGAGTCTCCTCTTCTGTCAAGAGGCAGAATTTAGAGGATGACATGAGTTCTCATTCATTTTAATGACAGAATAATATTCCACTCTAAGGAATATTTAATCACACTTCACTTAACCAGTCCTCTATTTTTGTTGCTGCAACACAACTGCAGCAAGAGCCTTGCTAGCCCTCAGTCCCTTCAAGGAACACACACTTCAGTGGAAGAGACTGACATTATGAATGAATCATGAAATAATGACTTCATTACCACTGAGAAAGGTGCTATGAAAGAAAAATGTTCATTGTTGTGACATGGATTTGACCTTCTGAGGTGGAGATGAGTCACAAAGGCCTCCCCTGAGGAAACCACGTTTCAGTCAGGACTTGAGTGATGAGTCAGGGTGTGATGAGCAGCAGGTGCTGTAGATGGGGGGGTGCCATACGTGAAGGCCTCCAGCTGGGGCGAGCACACACAGCACAGCACAGCACGTGGGCAGGGGCCATAGGCAAGAAAGGTCAGCTTTCTAGGGCACGGCCACCACCAGTTCTGCCGGCCTCATCTGTGCTGGGGAAGATCTGGGGGTGGCAGGACCTGTATGCTCAAGTTGTACACTTTGTGTACACAGACCGGGTACACAGATGGGGGCCCACCGAGGATTTTAAGGAAGGATTTTCTAAATCTCACTCGGGTGACCCTATGGAATATAGCCTGAAGAAGGACAGGTCAAAGATGGGAAAACTGTAGGACACAGAAATAGCTGTGTGGCCTTGGACAAGTCAGGTGACCTCTCTAAACTCTGGATTCTTCATCTGAACATAGGGGTAATAATTCCTACATTACAGAATGCCATGAGGATTAGTGAGATAAAATGTTAACTGTCTGGTAAATGTTGGCATTGATGAGTTTTATAAATTCTTCTTCTTCCTTACCTTACCTTACCTGTATCTATTTCAACACAAAGGCTTATTCTTTCTCTCCCCCTCGATACCCATCAAGTCCGTTATCTCCTCCCCCTCACCTTTTCTGGTTAATTCTCATTAATTCTAATTCTGTCGCCTACCTGGTGCCTGCCTGCAGCTTGTCCTTCCTCTAAGCCACTGCAGTGCTTACCTACCACAGTAATTAAACAGAAACACGATCTTGCATCTGCCTATTTGGAAACCTCCCTGGTTCTTCATCTGTTAAAGGACTGTGTCCAAAGCCGTATCGAGGAGTTACAAGTTTCTCACTGAATCTTGCCCATCCACCCATCATTCTGCTCCTCCTCAGCCTCCTTTCTGTGCCCCAGACATTGTGGGCTGCATGAACACCCTTCCGTACACCTCACATCTTTACACCTTTTCTTCCATCCCAGACACCTTCTCTTACCCTGTTCCTATTCTGAGCTCTGCCTCAATGTCATCTCTTTCCCTTGAATGTTCGAAGCCTCCTCACATTGTTCATCCATTCTGTCCCTGGGCTGCCTAATCATTGTATGCATCCTTATGCTACAGGCCTTACCAAGTGTTCAGCACTTATTTATTTATATTAAATTTTCCAGTGAGAAAGGGAACAAGCGAGCGGGAGGAGAAAAAGCAGGAACAAGAAAAAAAAAGAAAAGAGAAGGGAAAAGTGGAAACAAACTTTTTATAAACCAGGAGTAGGAGAGGGGATAAAGAAAAGGAAGAGGAATAGGAAAAGAAGCAAGATATATTTGTACCATATACAGGTACAAATTCCCTATGATGAATGTGATTATTATGTAATCTAAATGGTACCAATAAAAATATAAATAAATAAAATTTTGCCCCCAACTGTTGTTTCACTTCTCAACAGTCATGACCTGGTTTAATCCCCCTTACAACCTCAGTGTCCAGCATAGATTCTGTCATATTTCAGATGTGTAAATGAATGTATGGGTGAATCAGACAAAAAGTCACACTGCATTTGGAACTAGTTGGCCTGGTCATATCAGGGCTTGACCTCTAGGTTGCCTGTGCTTGGAGGATTTGCCCTGGGCCAGCAACCTGATTCCTTCTTTTCTCCAGGGACTGTGGTCCAAAAAGCGGCTAATTTCCTCTCTCTCCCACATCTCACCTGCTTGCACCTGGGCCCCACCTTGGGACCTAAAGCAACCGCCCCCTTCCAAATGTGGAGCTACAGTGCCATCTACTGGTGATGAGGAAATCTGCGGGTATGGCTGCAGCAGGAGGAGGGAGAGGGCATGTAAGAACCCGTGAGGTTTAATCCTGTTGTAGTCTAAAATTGCTGGTGGAGCCCCTTATTTAGCTTTCCAATTGACCAAAGACTTTTAGTCATGTCTCTGTGGACAGAGCCCTTCTGAAATCTCCTCAGGGTGAAGGCCCACTCTGAGTCTCCCTAGCAGCCAGCAACTCTCACTCGGTGCCCCAAACATCCCCTCATTCTCCAAGGACACAGCCTCTCATTCAGGACCCATCATCCAGACTCAGGAACTTGTGACAGGAGCCTCCATCAGACTTTGGGGACCAGGAGCCTTCTGTAAGCCCTCAGAAACAGGGCCCTGACTCAGTCCCCTCAGTGACCGGAGAGCTTTCCTTAGGTCCTCAGCGACCACACTCTTCCCTGACCAGAGCCCACCTGCAACATGGCTGGTGATGGGGGACCCTCACTCAGCTCAACCCTATCAGGGATGAGGTCCCACAGGACCCGCTCTCAAGCCTCTAAGTGACCAGGGTCTTCCCAGAGATCCCACTATGACCAGAACGCCTCCCTCCGTTCCTTCCACTGAGGTCTCTCCATTGTTCACTCGAGTCTCACTGACTGGGACCCTCCCTCGGGTGCCTTATGGGGGTACATTCCCTGGCAGCCCCTAAGAAAAGCCTTGATGCATTGCTGAGGTGGAAACACCAAAACAGAACACAGAAAGGGCTGTTAAAGAACTTAATATTTGTAGAAAAATGTCTGAGAATCATGGAGTAAATCTGAACTTTACTGACTTTCTTACACTTTTGTTATGGTTTACACTGTTTTGTTTTGAACAGCCATGGAAACCAACAACAATCTTTGAAATGTTCAAAAACTCCAGGCCACCCTCAGAGACCTGATCACCCAGAGCTGTGACCACAGGCCTTCAATTAAGGTCTGGGAGCTTGACAAGGGCCAGACAGTCCCTTCAGACCACCTTCTGCTTCTGCTTCTGCCTTCTGCTTCCCTCTGACCCCCCAAGAGGTCGTCAGAGCCGCTTGTCTCCGGAACTCTGCTTCCTGCCTTTTCCCTGGGCCCTGTGTCCAGACAGGGGCCGCAGCTGTGCCCACGTCTCCTGAGGAGGAGGTGTCCAGCTGGGCCAATTGGCGCGGTCTCAGGACTGTCTCCCTGAAAGCCAGCACTGCCCTCATCCTGCCCAGCCCATGTGTATTAGGAACAATTAGCCACAACCCTCTGAAATGCTTCTGCCACATGTTAGTCCACACGGACAGCATCACAGATAAACAAGCTGACTTCCACTTTTACCCCAACTCCTCCAGGAATATAGCACAGGGTTCAAAATAAATGATGTAAGAAACTGGAGGGTCAGATATGGAAAATTGTGACCCTCATCATCTCTATTACCACTTCACCCCTCCCAGAGTGATTGTTCCTGTTCAGTTTGACCTATGTTGACCCTGTGAGGTTCTTGACCCTGCTCCTGAGGTCGCTTTAAACATTTACCATAGTCCTTGGTCACTAACTGCCCCAAAGCCTGATTTCCTCTTTGACAGACAAAGCTTCAAGTCTTAAGGACTCTTTTCACAGAAACAGTACATTCCCGTGTATTAAAAAGCACAATGGGTCAGCCATTCAGTCCATTTATTCGTTCTTTCGCTTTGTTTTTAATGAGACAAGGTCCCACTCTGTGGCTCAGGCAGGCCTCAAGCTCTAAGCCTCTGGCCGTCCCCCAAGTACTGTTCCTTACTGAGTTCTGCTGTGTGGTGGGTCCTGGGCCGGATGCTAGTATGACAGTGAGTAACACAGAAGCCTAGTCCTTTGGAACTTACCTCCAAGTGGGAGACACATATATTACACTAAGTACTACTGGCCTGGCCTGACAGCACGTGTGTGTAACCACAGGAAGATCAAAAGTTAGAGCCCAGCCCGGGCAACTTAGTGAGCACATGTCTCAAACTGTTAAAAAAAATTTTTTATTCATTTTTGGGTTTTTTTTTTTAGTTGGATCTTCCTACATAGTTCAGGTTACCCTTGAGCTCACTGTGTAGCCCAGGCAGGTCTCAAAATCCCACAGCCTCCCAAGTGCTGGGATTACAGATATGTGCCACCATACCCAGCCGAATAAAGTTTCTAGAAGGCCAGCAATGTAGTTCAATGTGAAGCCCCTAGAGTCAATCTGCAGTGCCACTAAGGGGGAACAAAACTTCATAGGTATTTATTAATAGAAAGTGTAAAAGAAAGAAGGGAAAGGCAAAAAATGAGAAAAGTAGGAAAACACAGAAACAAAGCTTTTGTAAATGGAAAGGTGTTGAAGGGATTGTAGGAGAATGGGAGGAAAAAACAAGTTATATTATGCACAGGTACAAATTCTCTATGATGAACGTGATCATTTTGTATATCTAAAATATACCAATAAAATCTGATTTAGAAAATAACAGAAAGTGTGACACACGCTGCAGAGATGAACCTCACATGTGGGGTCCCTGTGTCGTGTTGCACCAAGTGACAGAAAAGAAACAGATAAGGAATAAATCTACTGCCAAGGATTCCAAATCAAGCTGGAGCCCACCGGGAGATCCTTCCGGGAGACGAAGTTAGAGAAATCTTCCTTCTAAATAAAATTTGTGAGAATACATCAAAGACTCTTGAGCACTAGAAGAGACAAAACGTTCCAGCTAACAAGGCCCAGGAAACAAGACCAACCTTCGAGGTTTGTCTGTGAGACAAAGGGGTCTTGGTGGTAGGCAGCACTTGCCAGGCAAGCACTGGGCCATGGGTTTAGCCCTCAGCACTGCAAGCAAACAGGCAGGCAGACCACGCTTAGAAAATGTAGTCACAGGGTGATGCACGCCTGGGATCCCAGCACCAGGGAGACTGAAGCAGGAAGACTGCAAGCTCAAGGTGAGCCTCCATAGTGAGACCCTGCTATGGGTGACACATTGTGTCAACTTGAGAAGTTGAGAAGTTTAACTGAGAGACCCAGCAGGAAGCCAGGGTCCTTATTTTGTAAAGATCCTCATCCTGTGCAAAGGAGGGCAAGGAGATTTTGAGTGCTGCACCAGCTCAGAAGGGGCAGGTGGGGAGTGGCCTGTGTACAGTATACGGGAGAAGAGGCTTGCTTTCCCTTTTATGCCCCGGCTGTGCCATGCCACTCTGTGCCTTGGAGCCAGCTGATTATGGACCAAAACTTCTACAGTGAGCTAAATAAACCTTTTCTTTCTTCATTTTGGGTGTCAGGTGTTTTGTTCCAGCATAGAGAGAAAAATAGCCCTGGATACCACCAGGTCCGGCCCACAGGCCCTGTCCCAAAGCAAAATAAAAGAAAACAAACAAAAAAACCATAGTCACAGAGGAGTCAATGCCACTGGCCAAGGAGAGAGGAACACAGGACAACCAGGATTTCTTGGAGTCACAAGAGGCAAACAGGCTGCACATGGGTTTGTTCACACTCATTATCTATTGATCAAAATCAAGCACTGGGCTGGGCACTAGAGGCACAGCAATTAACAGAGAAATGGAGCCGGATGTGCTGCTGTACACCCATAACTCCAGCACCTGGGGGGCTGACACAGGAGGTTCATTGCAAGATCAAGGCCATTTTGGCTACAGAATGAGACTCCAAAAAAAAAAAAAATCAGAGAAGTTGAATGGAGAATAGAAAGAAGCGCACAGTAAGACACTGACTATTACTAGAAGAATTAAGAGATGTAATGCACATAGACCCACTCCCCGTGACGAATGTGATCATTATGTAAACATGCATCCTAAATACGTGATTCAGGAAAGGAAGGCACCGCAGCCCCGACTCAGCTGCCGCTGCTCTCAGCCTGTGCTTGGCGCAGGCCAGCAGGAGTGGGCAGGCTGCTGACACGCCGCCGACGGAGGTGCCAATTTTGAATCATCCTACTGCGTTGAGATGGAATCGTTATTTTTACCATTGGCTTTGATTTCCTGCAAAACTTCCTCCCGCGTCTGATAAATTTGGGTCTGACCTTTGAGCGTGTGCAGGAGCGCGGACGTCACGCGCGTGGGCGGTAAGGGAAGGACGATCGATGGTGGTCGCGGCCGCCCACCATGCAGGGTGAGTCACGGTGCTCAGACTGCAAAGGGAGCCGCTTGCGAGCCCTGCAGCATCAAGGTGCTGGCTTGGCCTGATGCCGGAGGGGAGGCCGGTCCCCGGGGACACCGACACCACCAGGTCCGGCCTGCGGGCCCAAGAGCCCTGCTGCAGCTGCTGGACGCTGTGCAACCGTCAGCTGGTAGTGAACCATTCGTATTTTCTAGTTTCACTCCCTCTGTTCTTCAGAAAAATTCTCAGAAAATGTCATCGACATCCGTACTTTCCCCAATAAATATGTTTTGCTTCTTCAATTTTTTTAAAGGTATTTGTTACAAGTAATATTTTTTAAAAGACACTAAAATGAAAACGCCAGTTCGAGCTGAGTTCAACAAACAAAAGGCCCTCATTCTGGGGAGGGATGTGAAAAAGGAGCAGCCTGACCCTCGTGAGGAGGCATGGGAGCATGGGGGTAGTTTTTAAGTCACAGAAGTCTAAGGCTTATTTTTAAAGGGGAGAAAAAATAAGAAGAAGAAACCAGATATGGCGGCACATGCCTGTAATCCCAGCGCTCGGGAGGCTGAGGCAGGAGGACTGCCACAAGTTCAAGCCCAGGCTGGGTTACATACATAGTTCAACTACATATCGAGACCCTGTCTCAAAAACAAATTAAAAAAAATTTTAAAAGAAGCATCCAAGACCCCTGGCGAGGTGGGAAAGCACTGGAATGGGCTGAGTCCCGCCCCTATTCCTCTTCTCCAGTCCTCCTGCGTTAGGCCTCCCTGACACTTGCGGTGGCACACAGGCCTGCGAGTGCGGAGTGCAGCAAGGAACCCGGAATCAGCGCATTCGCCTCCTTCTCCCCACTTCCTCCTCTCTGGGGGCGGAAGGTTGCTCTTCCTGAAACTCTGTGCTTCCTGGTCTTAACACACAACCCTGGCCCTAACTCCTCACAAGGCGTTGCTGACTCGCCTGGGTCCTGGACTGGCAGAGGCTGGGTCAGACCTTGGAGTCTCCAGGCCGTATTACACCCTGTCTTTCCAGCTTCTCCACCAGCCACACACGCAGCACAGCCGTACTGGTGTCTTCAGGGACTTCACTGCCAGTCACTCTATTGCATGGGGGCCATGCCCTAGGCTCAGCCGCGCGGCCACCATATTTCCTCCTCTGCACCCTTGGGCTGTAGTTGTTTGCCGCCCGACTCATGCTCTACCAAACGCCATGCAGTGACACCCAGTCTTCACACAAGCACTGCTCGAGGCATGGCCACGGACCCGCCCACAAACGGTTTCTTACAGGCTGTGGTGTGAGATGAAGCAATTTGATACAATAATAGTAAGTCACTTGAATCTAATAATAAAAAGTACAATGAAAGCACACATATCCTAAATTGGATCCTGAAAAAGAAAAAAGGATATGAGTGGGAACACTGCTGAAATTTGAAGAGATCCTCCGTGATAGTTTTTTAGTTTTGAAGAATGCATGACAATGATGTCAGATGCTAACTTTAGGGAGGCTGGGGAGGGTACCCAGCAGTCTCCTGCTCTCTCTGTAATTTTTCTATAAACCTAAAGATATTCTAAAATAAAAGGGTTATTTTTTTAATGCATTTACATTTTATGTCTTTCTTCAAATTTAGCTTTCTAGTAAGTTAGCTGCATTTTACAACAATGTTAGTGTCTTGCAGCTCTTGGAAGACTGAGGCAGGAGAACTGCAAGTCCAAGGCCAACCAGAGCTATGCAGCAGGTCGCTATCTTTAAAACAAACAAAAACAAAAAGGCCTACAGTGGTTCTGATAAGGAAGTTTAAGAAACGAAACTGCCTGTCGCAGACAAGCCGCGCAGAGAGGTGCTGCCTGGCACACTCAGCACCCCCGTGGCGTGTCACCGAGAGTGCCACAGACGCTAATCCTGACCCTGAGTGGCGGTGGGCAGACCCACAGGTGCAGGTTTGGGGACCAGATACTGCACACGGTGGAAAAGGTCACAGCTGAGAACTTGGTCAGCTCTCAAATGGAGGCACATTCCATGGCTCTGTCATGTATCCAGTGCTGTCACACCGCAGAATTTTGTCATAGACCACTGTGACACAGCAGAGATTGTCACGTTCCCGACCAAGCACGGGCTGCAGCAAGACCCTGGGAAACACTGACGTGACGATGGGCAGGCCAGACCCAGGCTGCTGTGTCTGGAAAGGTCCTGGGAGATGCTGTTACCGGAGGGATGACAGAGCCCTGCTCTGCGATTGTGTCTAGGGTACGGAATGTGACGTGCGGTGCAGAACATGACTGGGTTCCGGGACATGCGTGAGGCACTGGTGAGTTCTGGGCTGTGATGGGGCACAGGCTGACTCAGTGTGGGTTTCACGGGGTCCGGGACAGAGAACTCTGGGATCCACAGCTCTACCGTGGGGGGCAGATCCTAGTTTGTCTGGGATCTGTGGTGTGACAGTGGCACCAGGTCACCCAGAGGTGAAAGTGGGTCTGGGTCCGGCAGGCTACATTTGCTGTGGAGTTTGATCTGAGCTCCTGAGCCTGCCCTCCCTCCCGGGATGTGGGCCAGGCCAGGTCTCCCAAGCCCCAGCAGGGAATTCTCCTCTTTCAGGGCCTCTGCCTTGGGCTGTCACCGCAGACAGTGTGGGCACCACCACCACCTCGGGGGCACAGCAGCTCCCAAAGCTCCTAAGGCTGCAACTGAGCTTCTTTGTCCCCAGGGACTGGGGGGGGGGGGCGTCTCTGAGTTCAGGTCTTGTGTGAGGTCACAGTGCCATCTGCTGGCTACTGTGAGCCATGCTGGTCATGTCCCTAACCTGCTGGACCAGGAGAAGCTCTGACAATAGCTGGCCTCTCCCTCCACCGCCCAGAGACCATGGCGCCTGGCCCAGGCTTCAGTGACCAGACCCTTCTGCCCAGTCTTGAGTGGCCATAGCCTCTCGGCCAACATCCTCAAGGACCAGCACCGCTCACTCAGTTCCCAACTCCACCTTCAGTGACCAGGGCTCCGGGAACCACGCCCCGGGAAAACCAGAGTGTGGCAAAGGCACAGCTCCACTCAGTGGCCTGGCCCCACATCGGGCCACTCGATGACAGTCTCTACAAGCTCTTAATCCCCAGAAGCCAGTGACCCCTCAGTCAGGTGCCCATGACCAGGACCCTTCAGTGACCTGGAGCCCCCCACTCAGGACCCTCTGACCAGGGTATATAGAGGCCATTACCCCGAGGCCAGTGGACATAGGACACAGCATTTGGGGGGGGTGCTCCCCTAGAGCTGAGAACATCCCAGCTGGGTCCCCCACCTGTCCTCCTCCTCCTTTAGGTCTCTAGGGAGGACAGGAAGGATCTCTGGTCACCAGGGCTGTCATCCTGTTTTGCCTGCTTCTAGGTCTCTGCTCCCAGCATGGCTGCAGCTTTGTCCAGCTCTCCTGAGGAGGGTAGTCTCTGCCGAGGACACTCACCCATCCTGGGAGCTCTGGCCTGAGCACACCAGATTGTGTCACGAGCTCTGTGTCACCTCACACTGCCCCACAGACACTCGGGTCCTGACACTCAAAGGCCAAGTGCTTCTCGGGGCTGACATCGGCCTCAGGCCCCTGTGCTGACCTCCATCTCCTTTCCTTCCAGGCCCCAGCTCAGATGCACCTTTCACAGGCTCCATCCCAACTGGGTTCATTTCTGTATTCAGACAAACATCAAGCCGGCACCTACAGCACCTAAATAAGGGCGTGGGGTAAGCACACAGGAGAAGAGACGTTCTTTTTTTTTTTTAATGGAAAAGGGTAAAACAAAATTTTATAACAAAATAATAGGAGAATAACAACAGTTAATACTTTTTTTTTTTTTTTTTTTTTTTTTTTGAGACAGGGTCTCCCTGTGCAGTTCAGGCTGGCCTTGAGCTCACTTCATAGCTCAGGCTGGTCTTGAACTCACAATGACCCTCCTGCCTCTGCCTCCCAAATGTTTCAAATTGTTATCTTTAAAGCAGTTGCTGAGGGTACAAGATATGGGTATAAAAATGACTCCCATGGATACTAGCACAAACTTCCCTTTTAATGAACTAAGAGACACTAATAGTATAACTGATTGCATTTTTCCCTTTTCCCTACTGTCCTTTCCCTTTTCACCCATCCTGATTCCTTATTTCCTTTTGAAAAAAATCTCTCCCCATTTCACTATATCTATTTTTGACTCCTTTTCAGTTTCTCACACCAGGGAGACAGCATGATGTTTACACATGCGAAGCTGATTTATTTCACTTATGGTCTCAGGTTGCATCCTTTTACCTATAAAAGTCTCAATTTTATCCTTCTTTGTGGCTGAATATTAGTGAGGCCTTCTGACTGGGATTTGAAGGACGAGGAGGAGCTTGCCAAATGGTCTAAGGCCTAGGTAGGCATTTGAAGAAGGAACTGCAATGCAAACGCACAAAGGCCCAGGGGCTCAGGAAGCTACACCACCAGGAGTGGCTGCAGCAGGAGGCAGGGCCCACCCATGGGAGACTCTGCAGTTAGGAAGTCTGGATGTTTCCCCCTAGGATGCAAAACCACCAAAAGCATCAGGTAAGAAATGTTTTCAAATGTTCTTTTCATTAGAAACATCAGTCTGATGACACCATGTAGAGCCTGGAAGGGAGCATAAACAGTCAGGGCTGTGCATGGTGGTACATGCCTGTAATTTCAGAACTCTGAGAGGCTGAGGCAGGAAGATCACAAGTTCAAACTCCGCCTGGACAATTTTGTGAATTCGTGAGACCCTGTGTCAAAGGAAAAAACTATATAAAATAAAAAAGACTAGAGATTTAACTGTGTGAGAAGGCCCAGGGTTCAATCCCCAGTACTGGAAAGAAGGGCAGGGGGAGACAAAAGAAACTAGTCAGCACAGCAGGTCAGTCAACAAGCATCTATTGGGCTGGACATGGTGGCACACGCCTATAACCCAGCTCTCGGGAGGCTGAGGCAAGAGGATCGCTATGAATTTGAGGTCAGCCTGGACTATATAAGCAAGCTTATGGCCAACCTAAACTATATAATGAGACCTTTTCTCAAACAAACAAACAAAAAAAAAAAAAACCTATCAAGTATCGTAGTGGGTAAAATGACAGCCCCAAAAGGATATGTATGTGTCACAGAATCCATGAATGTGACTTTGACTTTGTTTGGAAGGGGGACTTTGCAGATATAACCAAGTTAAAGATCTCACAATGAAGTCGTCCTCGGTTATTCAATGGGCCTCAAACCCAATGACAAGTTTCCTTAGAAAGAACACACCCAAAAGGAGTGAAAACAGAAGCAAAGATTGGAGTGATGTAGCCACAAGCCAAGGAAGGTCCCAAAACAGGAGCCTCCCTGACACACGGCCCTACAGATTCTTTCTTCTTTCTTTCTTTCTTTCTTTCTTTCTTTCTTTCTTTTCTTTTCTTTTCTTTCTTTCTTTCTTTCTTTCTTTCCTTCTTTCCCCTCTCCTGCAAACCTCTTGATTTCAAACTTTAGGCCTCCAGAACTATGAGGAATAAATTTCAGCTTTTTAAACTTTGAGGCTCATGGTAATCGGGAAACTAATAACTAGTACTGGAGAGGTACTGTGATCAGCACTGAGCACACAAGATACACATCTCCTGGCCTCAAGTTTCTTCTGAAATAGTACCTGGCATCATGACAAGTCTCCATACCAATTTACAGGATTAACTAGTTAGTTAGTCCCCTAGGTAATTTATCAGAGGTGTGAAGGAGTCTCATTTCCCCCCTGGTCCTGGGGATTGAGCCCAGGGCCCATGCAAGCTGGGCAGGTGCTCTTCCTCTGAGCCGTGCCCACAGCCTGGTCTGTGAGCAGAGATCACAGAAAGCAGAGGATGGCTTGGGGAGAAGAACGGAAGCAGGGCTAGCATGCGGCTCAGTGGTAGAGAACTTGCCTGTAATGTATAGAGCCCTGAGTTCCATGCCCAGGACTGGAAGGGGAAAAAAAAGGGAGTGCAAGTGGGAAAATCATTACTTATAATAACTTACACTAGTCTAAGCAAAAGAGGTAGCCAGTGGAAGTTAATCTGAGGTTAAGCTTCGGAGGAAGAAAAAACATGATTGGAATGAGTATGATTTAAAAGTAAAAGGAGATGAAATGTCAAAGAGGACTCCAAGAGTAAGACAGACTGCGATGCCTCATCCCTGCAAAGAAAGACTAGAGTAGGGTCAAAATCAGGAAGAAAAGTCAAACTGGTATGGGGGAAAGACACTCCCAACCTACTGTATGTTCAGTACAAGTTCATGTTCTCTAAATCAAAGAATGAATTTTAGGAACACTGGAGTGGAATATATTGAGAGAAAGAAAGCTTCTGTTTGAGAGAGAGACAAAAGGAGTCCCAAGTAGGTTGCCAAAGACTACCCCTCCTTTTCTAGGGAATTTTATAGAGCAAAATGACAAGGTCCAAAGTGAGGAAAATGGGAAATCACGAGGTGAGCACCAGGTGGGACAGAACTATGGTCAACCAATAAGATTATGAATGTAATTGCTCAGGTAAAATTGATTAAATCAGGATCAAATGGGAAAGTGAGTCACATAGTAATAGGGCATGAATATAGAAAAGGGCCTTTGCCTGAAGAGGGTTGAGTTAATGACTCCTCCTGGCTTCTTCAAGGTGACAGATACCTATTTAGAATATCACTCCCTGATGTTTATCCCTAGGATGTGGGTACATTTGTTTTATCTTTCGTCTTCAGCTCTGGCCCACAGCGGGAGGTATCTATCTGTCTCCTCCATAGTCGAAAGGTATCTGGTCTTGGGCACTGGCTCCTTCAAGGGCCCAGCCCTGTCTGACTGTCTATAATCTTTCTATCTAACTTAGCTGTCTATAACAAAATGAAAATTCCATTTCAGTCAGATGTGGTGGCCCACTCCTGTAATTCCAGCACTTGAGATGCTAAGATAGGAAGATTGCCAAAAATTCAAGGTCAGCCTGGGCCACACTGTGAGTTCAAGGCCAACCTGAACTACAAAATGACACTGTCTCAAAATACAAAAGCTAAACAACAACAACAAAAAAAGTTCCATTTTAGATTAAGTTAAAATGTCTGCACTCAGAAGAGAAGTGGGACTGGAAATGTAAATTTGACATTCACGAAAAAAAATCTGAAACTCACAAGCATATAAAACTATAGGTGGAAGCCAGGCACCACACAGCTACTAAAAGGGACTAAGGATAACCCAAGATGATTCTGGCATTTAACCTCTAACATTCCTTCTCACGCTACAATCGCAGTGTTCTAGCCAGTCAAGGTTAAACCCTGCAGGCTTTTCTTCAAATGCTTTCACACTCTAGTATGAAGAAGTTCCTGGAAATAATGCTCTAACAGTCCAACAGGGAGAAAAGAGGCAAAGGAAAGAAATCAGATAAAAGAATATACAGATGGCTGTAAAGATAAGATACACATAAAAAGAGCACAAATGAAACTCTCCCAATCGTCTTTTTTTTTTTTCATCTTTTTTGAGACAGTGTCTCACTATGCAGGACCAGCTGGCCTTGAGTTTACTTTGTAGCCCAGACTGGTCTCTAACTCCATGGATCCTCTTGCCTCAGCCTCCCACATGCTGGGATTATAGGCGTATACCAGGCTTCAATTGTCATTTTTAATGCTAGTATATCGGCAAGGATAATGTTTTGTTACCATGAAATTGGAAAACAAGCATTTCCAAGTATTTGGGGTTTTTGTTTGGTTTGGGGAGGATTTTTGTTGTTGTTGTTTTGGGTTTGTTTTTAGTACTCAACCTTCACACTGTTCTATATCCCCAACCCTTTCCGTATTTTTTATTTTGAGATGGGGTCTCACTAAATTGCCCAGGCTAGCTTCCAGTTTGACAATTCTACTGCCTCAGCCTCTGGAGCATTCAGGTTTACCGGTATGATATCTTTTTAAATGCAGAAAATCTCTCTGTAAAGATAACCCCCCAAAATAGTGATGATGTTTGCTTCCAGGAATGGGGGAACATAGGTGCTAAGGAACCGGACAGGAGAGTTTTTTCATGCTATATCTTTTATGCCTTTTGGATTTACATCCATGTAAATGTGTTGCATAGTTTTTAATTTAATAAAAATTATTTAATAAAGAACTTACACTGAAGTAAATAAATGTGCTCTAAGTCTGAGTCTAAACCTGTTCCAAATTTGTTTAGAAAACCAGGCATAGTGGTACACGCCTGTAATCCCAGCATTCAGAAGGCTGAGCCAGGAGAATCACAGTAACTTCTAAGTCTGAGAGACATAGTGAGTTCAAGGCCCATCTGAAGTACATAGCAAGACCTTGTCTCAAACAGACACAAGAAAGAAAAAATTTAAAAGCCTGCTCGAAACGTTGTGCCTCTCTTTCATCTATCCAAGTACTATGCATGCTGTAAAATTCAGTTAGGCAAGGAGGCTGGGCATGGTGGTCCGAGCCTGTAATCCCAGCACCCTGGGAGGCTGAGGCAGGAGGACCAAAAATCAAAACCCAGCCTGAGCAATTTAATGACTTAGGGAGACCCTGTCTGAAAGTAGAAAATAAAATGGGCTAGAGATGGAAGGCAGTGTGAAGATCCCGGGTTTACTCTCCACTATTGCAAAAAAAAAAAAGATTCAGTTTGCATGGTTTTCTTCTATAGCTGCTCTTGATCACCACGTGCCACATTGACCTCTCCCTGCACTGAGCACAGTGCCATTTATCTACAAACTAGGTTAGGTAAGCACAATGGTTTAAAAAAAAACTAAGAACTAGGAAGCTTAAATAGTTGTCTAACGCTACGCTTAAATTATTCAGAAAGCTCAGGCATTTTCTGCGCTCCTGTGGGCCAGACTCCTCGCAGCTGTGACACCGCAGAAAGGGGCACCAGTAGCAGGGCAGTTAGAGCCAGATACTGAAAAGCTCCTCCAAACAGAAGCCCTAGTGCCCCGGGATGTAGGCTCCCCTTTCACTCTACAGCACAGGCCAAAGAATGGGGAGGCTGGGGGCGGTGAGGTAGGAGATTAGGGTGGGGCAAACGCCATGGGGCAAGGTGTGAGGTCAGGACTCTGGATCCAGAATGCCTCTGCGGCTCCAGCTCCCCGCACAATGCATGCGATCAACAGAAAGTGTCGGTTTTCTTTCTTCCTGCACGTCTGGCAGGAAACCAAGTGAATCTTGATAGGGTGGTTTACATCTGGCGCCAGGCCAAGTGAGTTTTTGACAGGATGGGTCCCAAGGCCCTGTTTGCTTGAGGGGAAACCAAACTATGGTTTTTGGATACAAAAAGCCCCCTCTCTCCTCCATCCGTGAGGCTGCCGTGAGCCCGTTCACCGTTCGGCTCTCACTCTGCAGTGCGCGCTGCTTTTCCATCTTCGATAAATGTACATCCTCTTCTGTGTGTCTTGTCTCAATTTTTGCTTGGGACGCCAAGAACCTGGAAAGAGTTCCCCCCGGGGAACCATCGCTCGCGTAACAGCAGCTGTAGGCACTATTTCCGGGCCAGGTGCACACACACCCAGGCCTTTGTTCCTGGTAGCACTCCCAAGTCTCCCGCCGTTTTTTACACTCGAGGGACCTGGGGGTTTTAACACCCAGAGCAACTTCAGAAGATGTGAGTCCAGTGTGATGAAACCTCTGTCCACCTGCGTCCCTCTGGCCCTTCACCACGAGCTAACATGAGATGGTGAGAAAGCTAAAAAATAAAGCTGCGTTGTGTTTGCCACTGGTATGCAAGAATTGTTTCTTACAGCAGCCAGTGTTGCTGGGCCTGATTACTGTGCAGGTACAGAGTAGTAGTCCCACAAATCCTAAACCTTCCGGAAATACTGCGTTTTCCTAATTGATTGACCTTTGCATTGCTCACAGCACAATTTTCTAACTTCGCTCAAATCACCACTTTTTTTGTCCCTCCATTCATTTTGTTTTTGTGCTAAAGTGATGGGAACTTGCCCATCTAAGGACAAAAAATCAAAGCCAAGCCTTTAAGCTAAAGAACCAGACAGTTTTCTTAGTCATTTTTCTTTAGTTTTTGTTTTTTATGGGAGGTGAAGGGGGCACAGCTCTAAGCAAGAGGAGCAGATTGGCTCGTTAACGAAGAACAAGATCAGGGGGTGGGTTTTGGTACCGGGGATTGAACTCACAACCACACGCTTGCAAGCCAGGCACTTATGCCACTGAGATACTTTTTTGAGACAGTATCTTGCTAGGTATTTCATTCTGGCCTTGAACTCACTGTGTAGCCCAGGCTGGTCTTAAACTCAAGGCATTCTCCTGCCTCAGCCTCCTCAGTGCTAGGATTACAAGTGAGTGCTGGGATTATAGGAATCTGACACCATGCTCAGTTCCTTAGTCATTTGTAAAATCTCCTGCCTTCTTCTATCCAGGTGAAGAGTACAGATTAGATCTGTGTTTGTTTCTTTTAGAATTACTCCATCTAGTTTGGTAGGCATTATAGTGTCACATGTTTCCTACCTTTGCAATGATGTCCAATCCCTGAGACATGCATAAGAGAGGTTCATGTGGCATCTTGAACTCCACAGCTATCTCCTAAATTGAAGCAAATCTTAAGATCTTACAGGCCTGTCTCTCACTAGCAAAATTTTCATAATGGAGTATGGACATCATAAGCAATGTGGAGTCATCAAGAACATGACAAGAGCCCATGGTGGTAGTACATGCCTACAATTTAAGCACTCTGGGAGGCTGAGACAGGAGGGTCACAAGTTCACATTCTGCCTAGACAACTTAGTGAGACACCCATCTCAAAACTGAAAAAAGGACCGGGGATATGAAGATAGAGATGAGTGCAAAAATCAGATCCCCAGTGGCAAGAAAGAAAGAAAGGAAGGAAGAAAGAAAGAAAGAAAGAAAGAAAGAAAGAAGAAAGAAAAACAACAAATCATGGCAGGGGTTAGCACAACCAGTAAGGGATCCTCAGATTTAGGTCACTTGGTCTCGCCTTCCCCCAGTTTTTAACTGCTAAAATAATAGTGTCACCAGCAAGATCCAGGTCCTCCAAAGAAGAGACACTGTCTTCAACTCACTTACATAGTTTCTTGACTCTTGTCACAGAAAAAGAATTTCAGGATGTATCATTGTGAGGCAAAGGCAGATTTATCAGGCAGAGGTAGAAACCAGAGAAAGTAAGAAGTTAGAGAATAAAGCCATGGGAGGTGAAGGGGGCACAGCTCTAAGCAAGAGGAGCAGATTGGCTCGTTAACGAAGAACAAGATCAGGGGGTGGGTTTTGGTACCGGGGATTGAACTCACAACCACACGCTTGCAAGCCAGGCACTTATGCCACTGAGCTAAATCCCCAGCCCAAGATCAGCTTTTATCAAGTAGCTGAAGTGGGCTAGAGTCTGGTTGAGCAGTATTTCAGCTCTGAGAGCAACCCTATCACCTCACCTGGTCTCCCCAAGACGCCTGGGTCTACTTGAGACCCACTTTTACCGAGTTCACCTGGAATCCAAGGTAACCGCAGGCGTAGGGCAAGTGGTAGAGGCTCACTGGTAGTTGCATGTCCCTGGAAATCTCTAATATTGGTGTCCTAGCTCTTGAAGAAGATTGAGGTAGGTTATGCAAATTTAAAGCTACTGGACCTTGTGTCACCAGTTTACACAGACACTCCCTAAATGGTTCTTGTGCTCTACCTAGAGCTAGCCAGGGATCTGCCCCAGGGTATTAAGGTAACAAAGGAGAAAGAAAGAAAATGAAGGCCAAGCTTTGCTCTACTTTTAGTTGCCCATAGGGAATATGTAGACCCAAGTGTGAGGTCATGAGGTGGGAGGGTCTGGGGCCACATGACCCTGAATGTGTTCAGTGGGTTCTGATTTCAAAAGCTCACCAGGGTCTGACCTGATTAGTACTTGGATGGCAATGCCAGGTCCTGTAGGAAAACAAACAAAGAAAACTAAGTTCCTGACTGCTTCAGAAGAAAACTGGAGTTATGCTTTTAGGGGTTTGCTTGCCCTCTGTCCCTAGGGTGGTGTCTGACTGTATTACTGGATGTGATTCAGAACCCACTCTTACAACACTCCAGCCCGAGTAGATGAAATCACTGAGCAGATGAAATAAGAATGCAGTCATTTTTAGCCAGGCACAGTGATGGTGTTACACCTGTAACACCCGTGCTCTGGGAGGCCGAGGGAGGAGAACCTCAAATTCAAGCCCCACCCAGGCACCGTAGTGACTGAACAAGACCTCATCTCACAGGAAAGGGCTGAGGATGTAGTTCAAAGAGAAGATGCTCAGTGCCTGCCTGGCAAGCATGAGGCCCTGAGTTCAATTCCCAATACAAAAAAAGAAAACAATGAGAAGATGCTGGGTTCATTCCCCAGTACTGGGGAAGAAAAAAAAAAAACTATCATTTTGCATCCAAAGAAATAGCAAGGGGGGAGGAGGTGAATTTCAACAGAAAAGGCCTGACAGAGTTTGCAAGTTCTGAAAAACCGTCTGCCCTGTCCACACTGAGCAGCTGCCCAGAACTTGGGAGAGCAACATGCCCTTGAGTGGAGTGGGGCCTGCAGGCGTCCGGCCCAGGGACTACCAAGTGTATTTAAGTGCTAGAAGTTTCTGTTAAAGTGACTTGAATCCGGCTTTTTAGCTGTAGTTTGTTTTATATAATTTTATTTAAAGAGAAAAACAAAACAAAACAAAATAAAACAGAATAAAGGATAGCGACAATACAGTATTCCAAGGAAAAAAGGAAAAGTACAACAATGATAAAACCTAAGAAATTATTACTTAATTACATACTGACTTCTTGGAAATAGTTGTTCAAATTACAAAGTTAAAACATGTAAAGTAGACACTCAAACAGTGAGACTGTTAACAGTTCTGCTCCACGATCTGACAAACACAACAATATGGTCATCCATCTTACCCACTCAAATATACATGCAATTATATCAATAGGGTAAAATTAAATACAACAAAACAGAGCAAAGCGGATCACAAGAAAGCAATGTAAGACATAAATTTCAAAGCTAGACAATCGGAGATATTCACTCTCTATCATATTGACTCTTGTTTTCTTCCAAATAGTTGTCCATATTGTCACATCTAGGGAATTCACATGAAACAACCTAGTATGGAATTGATCTGAGCAGGACGAGGAGGGCATTACAGGTCTTCAAGACCAGACATTAGGGAAGCCATGAATGGCTGTCATAGTGTCTCTCATTCTCCTCAAAATAGCTGTCCATACCTTAATGTGTGTTGAACTTAAACAAGGCAAAGCAAGCTAAGATCACTTTGAACAAAAAGTGATAGTTTTGCTGGACTTCACATCATGACATCATGGCATCAGCACTGGGTATTGTAGTGTCTCTTTTTCTTCAAAGTAGTTGTTTATTTCAACATGTGTTATATATAGTTGGTTCGCGTAAACTGTTTATAAGCTCTACACATGTGTGAGTCTCTACATGTATATCTATCATTTCTGTATTAGCAGGAAAAACAAAACAAAGCAAGATAAAACAATTCCTAGAAAAGCATGAGGCAGAAAAGTCACACAAAACCGCAATACAAGGTGATCTACAATGGTTACCATGGTGTCTCAGCAGTATATAACAACATTAATAAAAACAAAGCAT
>PVJX010013840.1:0-48008 GCA_004027295.1 Dolichotis patagonum
ATCTAGAATGTCTTTCAGTGTTCTTTGCAGGGTTGGTTTGTTAATCATGAAATTATTCAGCTGTTCTTTGTCATGGAAGTATCTTATTTCTCCATCCATTTTGAAGGACAGTATTCCAGGGTACATCAGTCTGGGTTGGAAGTGTTTTCCTTTAGGATCTAAAATACTTTGCTCCATGCTCTTCTTGACTTCATTGTTTGTGTTGAGAAGACTGCTGTGATTCTGATAGGTTTTCCTTTATAGGTGATCTGTCTTTTCTCTCTAACAGCTTATACTATTCTCTTCTTATGTTGGATTTCTGGGATGGTGATTATTATATGTCTGAGTGTAGTTTTATTTTGGCTATGGCTATTTGAAGTTCTATATGCTTCACTAATCCAAATGTCAGTTTCCATTCTCATGTCTGGGAAGTTTTCAGCTACGTCTTCTGTAAATACCCTTTTTTGATATCGTTTGGGCTGTCCCTGTCTTTTTCATTTATCCCTTATTAATCTTATGTTGTTTTTCTTTGCAGCATCTTGCAGCTGTTGAATTGTTATTTCGTGATTTCTTATTGTTTTTAAAAGATCTTTCCTTTCCTGTTCACTAGCTTCAATCTTATCTTAGAGGTCTGAAATTCTATCTTCACATTTGTTGAAGCAGTTTTGGCAACTTTCAGTAGAATTTTTGATTTCCTGTGTACCTCTTTGAATCTGCTTCATGCATTCTGTTTGTTTCTTATACTGTTCATTCTGTCTGTTGGCTTTGTTCCTCTAATTTTTTAGCTGTGTCTTCATTAGATTTGTCCACTATTTCTTTCACTACTTTTATCATTTCTTCGTTTATGTGGGCAATTATTTCTGATTTGAATTTCTCTATAGCTTCCCCTAGTTGCTTCTTTATTTCAGTTGATATCATTTCAGTCCATATAGCTGTTTTTACATTTCAAATTATGTATGCCCTTAACCACACCATAATTATTTTTCCTGCACTGCATTCAGTGTTTTAGTGGATATCATTATTGTCTTCTAACCAGTATTGAAATTACTGAATAGACTGTATTCAACCAGTCACCAAGACATACCAGCATTAGTTAAAAGGAGTAAATTTAACTCTTCTTTCTATCATTACTATCAAAATAAAGAATCCAATAAGTATTGACTGCATTTCAATTATGTGAAAGATCAAAGAAAGATCTCTTAGTCCTTAAACATCATTCAGAATAATTTTCTCACATTTTGCCTTCATTACATTGATCATCTTGTATCATTATATTAATTCCCAAATACTTTTGTAGCTTGGAGACAGGAAGAACATCACATCTTCACTCTGTATCACATGTTATTTCCATGTCTCTATAGAATCTACAGAGTTAGGGTCTTGTTATCAGTAGTCCCAGCTTCTCTTTGTCCTCAATTATACAATTCTCAGCTCACCTCATCCCCACTGTGCCCCCTGGCCCACCACACTGCACACATGAGCACATACACTTGTGGGGATTGTGTGAACCTAACCAGCTCCACGCTTTTCAGCTGGATTCCGGTGATCAATCTGGTGTTTTAAACACACAGTATCTAAACTCACTATTAGTTTTTATCAACTCTTTCAATCACCAATTTTTCCTATGGTCACATAATAAAATACCAATTGTGCCACCTTCATAATTACAAACTTAAGAGTCACTATGTTTCTAGACACTTTCTTTTCTATTCACTTGTTCACGTGGCTTGTCTATATTGTTTTACCCTCTTAAACTTCTCAGTTTTTTTAATCATCCTCCACATCCACATTCCCTTCTGACTGCACTTTCTCTTTAACAAACTCTGTTTTGCTAGTTCGTCTGTATAGCAACCTCTTCCCAATACTTTCAACTTGATTGCTCTTTCTGCTTGTTGATGTGGGACTGTGAAACACAACCCTGAATAGCAAGTTTATACTTGTATGTGCTTTTTTCCCACATATGTGAACACTACTAGAAATAACCACACAAATTAGAAGATGGAAAGATTAGAAGTTCATAATTTCAGATATGCTATATTATCCATCCTTCTAATTATTTCTTAAAAACCTTTATTCTGCTCAATTATTTTAGCATTTTCTTATTTTTCTGAAATTCTACACTTTTGTCATAACCTTCATAACAGAAGACTACAAGTCTTCCTTCAGAGAATTCAAGAGATGAGAGTATCATATCTTTTTCCCTTCTGGAAGTAAACATTATCTGCATAGAAAAAGCATCAAATAGTCAAAACACATTCTGGATCCCTCTCTTCCTTCTCCATTCTCAATGAGCTATCTATGTCTAAGTAAATATTACTTTACCTAAACCATTTCATAGTAATTCATTTCCGATTTTGCTAAGTACTTAAATTCATATTAAAAACAAAAACAATCTAATTTCCAAACACCATGATGTATTCATCACATTCAGGACCTTAGAAATTGATGAGATGCATTCATCTGATGCAAGAGTTAGTGAACTTTCTTCAGAGGATCAGACAGTATTTTAAGATTTGGGGACATATGGTCTGTGTTACAACCACTCATCTCTACCTTAGTAGCCCAAAAGCAGATGCATGCAATGCATAAATTAATGAGCATGGTTGCATTCCACTAAAACTTTATTTACCAAAACAAATGGCATGTGGCAAACCATGTGTATAATCTCAGTTTTCTGGGAGACTCAGCCTCCCACTCTGGGAGACTAAGTCTGGGAGACTGAGTCAAGAGAATCCCAAGTTTCAACCTGGTTCAAATAGCAAGAACCTATCTCACAATAAAAGAAGGAAGGAAGGAAGGAAGGAAGGAAGGAAGGAAGGAAGGAAGGAAGGAAGAAGGAAAGAAAGAAAGAAAGAAAGAAAGAAAGAAAGAAAGAAGAAAGAAAGAAAGAATGTGTTGCTATTTTTTTATTATGTGTTGCTAAACCAACCATTAGAAAAAAATTTGCCACAGTCTGATCTCCAGTTACACTTCTAATTAGCAAAACTATGCAGAATATATTTAAAATTAGGTGGCAAATTTAGCAGTCAGACTTTTAAAATAAAATTTAAAAAAATTTAGCAGTCAGAATTTCCTTCCTCACAAAGCTCCAACTGTTTCACCATCCTTATGAGCATGTGGTGAAGAGTGTGACAAGACTGCACCGTAGTTCAATTAACAGCAGTATTGTACCCTCAACAGCAAAGCAGGTGGACATTACAGAATATTGTTTCTTGAATTACAATGATTATTATTCTGTACTAGCAAAATTATTTGGTTATGTCATTTTAATGAGTGCTAATATGATATCATATTTAACATAATGCAAGTTATTTTCTAATTTTTGCTTTTAGAATAATACTGTTAGTTACTGCATTCTTGACTGTATTTCCAAAAATAAATCTAGTACTTAGAAGTCTTTGAACATTTTTAAAGCCATTAAGACATACATAAAATTGATCCTAGAAAGACCAAACCAATTAATACTTCTATTAGTATTTTGTAGTATTTGCATTATGACAGCAAATATATCATTAAACATTTACTTGAAAAGTAGAATAAACTATGATTATATCTTAATATCCACTTTCTTGTTTATTTGTGGGCTACTTTTTTCTTATGAGTGAATGTGTTTTTATGAGTTAGCTGTGATTTCTCTAATGGAGGATTTATGCTAATACATATATAAGTAATTGTTGGGTAAAAATCATATAATTTTAGACAAAATATTTGTTTAAAAATTATATAGCTTTGTTACTATAAATGAGTCCCATATTTTCTAAATGCCTTACTTTTTATATAAAATTTTATCTTATGTTAGTATATTTATAGTCATATAACCAAAAAGATATTTAAACAGAAGCTAGGCAAAAATGTGAGCATTGGGTCCTTTCCATTTTGAGGCATTAGGTGGCAGTTATTTAGTGTCTAGGTAATTGTGCCTCTGTTGGACTTTAACATTTAGTAATAATTAAGAGCTTAGACCCTGCAAAGATACATATTAAATTATAGGTTTCTACCCACTTTAAAACTAGTCACAAAAGTCACAGTTTATTGCCCTATAACATTAACGAATCTAGTCTGTAACTCAGCAAACCTATTTCAGAATGTGTTTCCTAACAAACTATTAACAGCCTCTTTCACAAAATACTCTTTGAACCATTATTGCCATTAAAGTGGTTATAGTTTTGAGATGATAAGTCATTGACATTTCAATTTTGTTCATTTTATAATTATATGAAAGTCAAGTTTATAATTTTTTAATTGTGTTTTGGGGAATTTTCATGTTCACCAATATCCTGAATTGGACTCAGCTCCCCCAGCCTATTGAGCTACATTGACACCGAAGCCAACCCACTGCAGGTTCCACTACAAGCAGATCTCATGGTTTTTGAGGTGATTCCCAAGTAGAGTGAGAAGTGTAGCTTTTTTTTTTTTAGTTCATTTTGTAATGGTTGAGAAACTAGTTAATTGCCTCAGCATTTAATGGTACCTTTTAAGAATGTGATAGGATTTCTTTTATCTCAGTGTGCAATAACAGAAAATTTCGATTGTTAACTTTTGCTTATATTTTACCCTGTTTGTGAGAAGAAATATTTAATGTCCTTTGAAATGGAGAATGAATCTTTACGGGAATTTTATGAGTTTCTCTGAGCCTGTTTACTTCTGAAGGATCAATGAGTTTATAGAACTGAAAATGCACAATCTCTGTCAGTATATATTTGAGAAGTACATTATCTGTCTTTATGTGAGTTTTAAATGTTATTTTTTTATTTTAGGAAGATATTATTGAAGTAATTACATATCACTGAAAGAAGCTCTGTATTAGTCATTTTATTTTATTGTGTTGAAACACATGTAGCTTACCATTCATATTTTATAAAGGGTAAAATTAAGTGTTCCAATTAGATTTTGATTTGGGGATTTATATTTAAGAGTTAAAATCCTAGATCATTTGCTACTTCTTTTCATCTTTCCAAGCACTGTCTTTTTTCTTCAGAGCCTGCCTTATTTTACCTTCCTACTTAAGCTATATTATGAATGTTCTAACTCATTTAGATTTTCACTAACTTGTCATTTTGTCTTTTTTATTATACACATTCAAAGGTGAAAGATGCTGTGTAATTGCAGTTGTGTGTGTGTGTGTGTGTGTGTGTGTGTGTGACGGGGATTAAACGCTGGGTCTCATGCTTGCCAGGCAGGCATTGTGCTGCAGAGCTGCATCCCTGGCAGCTGTAACTGTAATTTGATTTGTGTTTGTCTAATGTATAATAATATTCAGCATCTTTTGATGTGCTTCATATCAATTTGTCTTTTTTGAAAAAATGTCCCCTCAATCTCTCTGCACATTTTTAATTGAATTCATTTAGTTGTTAATTATAGGTTTTAGTAATATATTCTAATATGATGCCACTTATTATCTGATATTCTGGACATTTGCATCAGATACAGGATGAGTAAATATTTTTCTGATTATGTGAAGTTTATTTTTCTTCCTCATTACACCGTATTTTGTTCTACTTTTCTTTTTTTCTAAACTTTGAGGAAATACAATTTACCTGTGAAATTGTTTTGTTGCTTGCGATATTAATGTCATATTTAAGAAAACTTTGCCAAACCTTACATCAAATGTTTTTATAATTTGTTCATTTTAGGATTAAAAAGTTTAAAATGACATTTATTTTTATATATGACAAATTTTGAAAAGTGTATCATGTGACTATTAAAGTTTGATCATTGCTATTTTTTCCAACAGAAGATGTGATCCACATATTTAATAGACTATATTAATGTATATAATTTAAATAATTTAAATAGAGAATAAGATAGTCATCTAAATATCACTGGGGAAATGTAAAAATATCAATTTGCCAAATGAATGTTGACCCTATGATTTTTCAGAAATAATCCAAAAAATATAATAAGATAAGATAATATAATAAGATAATATAAAAAGATATTCTTTTAATTTAAACATCCTAATGAAAGATTTTTTTAAAAAAAATGTGAATTAGAAGAATATTTGAGAAAAAGTGGTTTAAATAAATATAGCTAATGGAAATAAAGGGAAAAATCTGTGAAAAGAAATGCAATATTAAATATCTACCTCTGTATATGAATAAACACATTTTATACAGACTCAATGCCAGTATAAGTGAGTGCCAACTATTTTGGCTTTTCAAGCAAAATATGATTCCAGGAAAAAAGTGCAGATTTTCACAATGACAAATCTTTAAAAATAATGAAATTCCTGGAATCAAAACCAAATTTCTGATATTATCGACATATAGCAATGAACTGACACTTCACAGTAGATGAGAACTTCACCAGAGTCTTGGACTTTTAATTCTAATGTGACATGAAAGTTTAGATTTAAACACAGTGATATATGTGCATACATGTTTATAGCAGCATGGTTTGTAATAGCCAGGACTTGGAAACAACCTAAATGCTCATTGACTGAGGAATGGATAAGATGTGATATTTCTATACAGTGGAGTACTACTCAGCCATACAGAACAGTAAGTTGGACATTTTTATAGGTAAATGGATGCACCTTGAGCACATATTTATTAGTGAAATAAATAATATGTCATGCATGTATACACATCATATTGTTTCATTACTGTGACCAGCTGAATGAAAAAGTATGTATTTTGTCCCAGAGAGAATGGCTTCAGAAAAGCCATGCCTCAGGCCACACCTGCCTTTGTCCCACTCTGAGGCATTTTGAGTTGCCTTTTGGATATCTTAAGAAATTTTTGATATGCTATGAGGTTTGAGTTCTTTTTCATGTGGATATCCAGTTGTTCCAGATACTTACTGAAAGTACAATCCCTTCTCCATTTAATTGTTTTAGAATCTTTGCCAGAAATCAATTGTCTGCTATGTGGGTTCCTATTTTGGACTTCATATTGGTAATTTGGTGGTTTATCTATCTTGATACCGATGCTGTTTTATCATGATTGGTGTAACTTTGTGATAAGTCATGGGACTGGTGAGTGTCAGAGCTCTAATTTTGTTCCTTTGTCAAAGTTGTTTATACTATTCTGAGTCTTTTGTATTTCTACAGAAATATAAGAATCAAAATGTTAATCTTTATGAAAAATGATATTGGCATTTTGATAAGGGATTGTGTTTTCTGATCTTTATTACTTTCTTCTATTCATTTTTGGTTTTAGTCTGTCTTTTATTTTTAATTTCTTAAGGAAAGATAGGATATTTCATAACTTTATTCTTTTCTAATAAATGTATTTGGTGTTAAAAAATGATTTAAACAATGCTAATAATCCTATATGATGTTAAAATGACTTATATATGTATACACACATCCTATGTATGATATATAAATATACCATGTGTGTATATATCATACATATATCATATGCATGTATCATACATATCATATATACATGTCCTATGTATGATATGTAAATATATCATATGTATATATAATACATGTATCATATATATCATACATATGTATAATCATATATATGACATAAATATATTATATGTCTATATATCATACATACCATATTGAAATGAAAATATATGTGTAACTAATTAATTTCAATATATCTCTAGTTCAAATGAAAACATTAAGCTAATAAATCAAGATGAATAAACTTGACGGACTGACAACGATTATGGAACTATGAAAGTAAGTTGATATGATAAAGTTTATTGATTTGAGATGCAGAAAATATTTCTTACTGAACAATAATTAAGCATTTTCTGTCTTCAAACATAACCCTGTACCCCTTTGAGAGAGTTACAAGTAGACATTGAGTAGCTAATTAAGCCAGGTCATTAAACTGCTGGCCTGTTTTATCACATTGGTACAAAACCCCACAACAAACACTAATAAAATGAGGTCTCACACTTCATTTTATATCCCACCTTGAAATTCATTCACCTTGTCCATGCCTCTCTCAACAGTTTCATATGACAGTTTAAAGTTACAAATATGACATGAGAATTTTTTCTCAGCTTTAAGAAGAATAGACATAATGTTTCAATTTAAGTTATATTTGGAGTGCTTAAATCCTATAATATATTCTTTCTATATAATATAAACCTTCTGGTATTTATATGGAAATTGTTGAGCTCTGGAACTTCATAGTTTTTGAATTTATCTTGCTGTAATCTGAAATATAGTTCTCCTCAGAATATTGTATGGTGGTGAAGCATTTTCCCAGATGACTTTTAATACATTCATCACTGTCTAATGAAATTTCAGTCACTGAGAGCTGTGCTCTATAATGTAATATTTCCTAGTGATATTTTTGGTTGTGAAAGTACAGTCTGAGATGTTCAGAAAGTGACACAATTGCCTAAAACACATTTCACAGAACATGTCCCTATGTTGCTAAGTGGTGCATAAAAAGAAGGAATTCTCGCACTCTTCCTTAGAGTAGCTGGGAACATCTGCATTAACATTCAGTATGCCTGCTGCGGTGCTCCTTCTTGAAGGCCAAAATTGTTTAGTAGCAGTTGTTTTGCACTTTTTAATGAGATAATCAGTCATCTGTGGCCACAAAAGGAGACTCAGAAGAGTGTCAGGAAAGCAAAGTTTGTATTATTTACAGTTCCTAGAGACTTGCGGGATCACACAGGAAAAATACCAGAGTGATCAAGAGGCAGAGACAGGAACAAAAGAAGAGTGTTAGATCTCTGATTTATTAGTGTTTCTGTGGGAAAGGCAAGGCAGGAAAGTACGAACCTCTTAAAACACACTAGTTTGAATAATTTTTGTGTGCTTCTGTCTCTAATTGTTCACAGAGCTCACATGACTCATAAAGACAAAAATTTAGGTAGCGATTGTAACAAAGTCTGACAGAGTAAGTGTACTCAGTCTGAATGAGAACAATTTGCACTGAAGCCCATCAGAGATCTCCAACCCTGTGGGCCAATACTATGTCCAAGGACATACGATTGTACATCTTCCTGGAAAAATCTCACTGCCAACACAAAATCTGCATCCCTTTGCCTCTCAGTTCTAGGGAAAATCTTGTAAAGGTGTGTTAACAATTGTCAAAATTTACTACCAATCTCATGAACCATAGCATAAAACCTGAAAAAATGTGCTAAAGTTGGACTTAAAGAATTTTAGGGACTGCTCTTTGAAGGATAGTGATAAAAAAATAATAAATCAATAAAACGTAAGCTGCTTCCTGAAAGAAAATATTTGAAAAATCACATAAATGACAAGGGCCTTGAATGTAGAATATGGAAAAAAATCTAAAAACTGCACAAGAAAAAATAACCCAATTATGTAAGGGGAGAAAATATTCAAACCACAACATTCATCATCTACAAATATATGCAGATGGATACTAAGGATATGAAATCAGTATTAGACATCTGGGAAATTTGGGAAATGCAAACTAAACTACAATGAACTGTCACTGCAAGCCCCTTAAAAGACCAATAATAATAATAAACACAGAAATCTGAAGTATTAACAAAATTATATAGCAAATAGAATTGCCACATATTTCTTGTGGAAATACACAACAGTACAATTCAAAAAATTTTGGCAATGTGTTAAAAATTAAACACTTTCTATGGACCCAGCAATCCATTTCCTGCGTATGTACCCAAATGAAATGTACACTTACATTCACACAAATATCTATCTGTAAATGTTTGCAGAATCTTTATTTGTAACTATCAAAAATGCAAAACAATAAAAGTTCTATCACAGATGAGTCAACCAGGAAACTAAACTCCACCCCTGCAATAGAAAAAAAGAATAACAAAATTGATAAATGTAACAAAATGAGTGACAACTAAATTGGGCTCTACTAACAGAGTAGCCAGTTTCAACATGCTACATCTACATAATTTTACTAATATGATAGTCTGGACATAATGTGCCCTTTGGAATTTAAAAAATAATATGTCAGTGTTAGTAACTGTAATTCATGACTATGAATGTTCATGTTCCTTTTTTGAATCATCTCTAAATTATTTTAGTATACCAGGGGAATTTTTAATTGTGGATAAAAATTTAAGGTTTTCTTTTCCAGTTATCAGGGAGTAAGAAGTGTTGTATTTCATTTTTAAACTGTTTAAATACAGGTTCAAAATCTTTGGTTACAGGACTACAGAAAGAATAGCATTTATGACACTAAAAATAGGAAATAATGACTTAGTTCCACATTTATCAAAGCTGTATGCCTGAGACACTTGAAATGACATCATAAGGATCTGGGAGCAAACAAAGGATAACAACCACACTGTGAAGGATGAGAATTTGTGCTTACATAGCCATGAATCACCTATAAAGGAAAACCAATTAGAATTATGCAGAATTCAAACCTTAAAGGCAAAGAAATCTTGTAAAAAAAAAAGTGTTTAAAGCCCTAAAAGGAAACAACTTCCCATCCAGATTGATATGTAGTATTGTGAAAGGGAAAAAAAATGTTCAAAGGGGAAGAGAACTAGGGAGTGGGATGGGGAAAAGAAAGAGGGATAATTTTTTAAAAAATGGAAAAGAAGGAACAATGGAAACAAAGCTTTTGTAAATAAGAAGCAGGGGTTGAAGAGAGGGTAGAAGAATGACAAAAAAAGAATTAAGATATATCATGTACAGGTACAAATTCCCTAATTCTCTATGGTTAATATGGTCATTAGGTGTATTTGAAAAGTACCAATAATATTAATTCATTTTTAAAATGATAGGGAAATGAGATATCTCCATGATAAAGAATACCCAAAAAATTAATGACCACCAAATCAACACAAAAAATTTCCCCAAAATATCCTAGGAAGAGTCAAAAATGACAGAATGTCCATTACATGAATACAGTGGGTAAACATGCAATTAAGTAGAAAGGAAAGAAACCAAAATCAGCAATGGAAAACTAATGACAATGACAGGAGCAAGTCAATACTTTCCAATAATAATTTTCAATATAGATAGACACAATTCATCAATCAAACAATAAAGGGGAATAGAATGAATCAAGAAACAAAATGCAGTGTTTTTATACATACAAGAAAACACATTTAATTTAAAAAGAAATTCAAAAGTAAAAATCAAAGAATGGAAAAAATATTCCATGCAACAGGTACCCCAAAAGAAGCAAGTGTAGCTAAGCTCTTTTCAGACTAGGTGGACTTCAAGCCAAGACTGACAAAAGATGTAAAGAAGAACAATATATACTGGTTTACAGAACTGTTCAACAGGAAGAGATAACAGTTATAAGCATATACACTCCAAACTTCAGTGCACACTTCATAAAACAAACACTAATAGACATAATAGGTCAGATAACAGCGATACAGTTATTATATTTATACTGCTAAGGTGAGCACAGCAACAACAGAATTATTATGGGAGAACTCCCCACTCCCATCACAAACAGACAGATCACTAAAACAAAAAATCAGCAAATATTACATTTTAAGCAAACTTTTGAATAAACAGGCTTAATAGATATATGCAGAGTATTTCATCCAACAACAACAGAACATGGATTCTCTTCAGCAGCACATTTCTCTTTCCAAAGCAGACTGCATTCTAAGTTTAAAACATACCTAAATAAATGCAAAAGAAACAAATTTTTATCATGTATTTTATCAGATCAGAGTGAAATGAAAGTAGAAATCAATAGAAGAAACTATGCAAACATATGGAAGTTAAACTACACACTATTGCAAAATCAATGGATCACAGAGGGAATTACAGAATAAAACAATTCCTAAAATGAAAGGATAATATCAGTCCAACATACAAGAACTTATGGAACAGAAGGAAAATAATCTTAAAAGGGAAGACTGCAAGGATAACACCTACATAATAAAAATAAACTGAGCTCACATAAATAACCTAATGATGCACCTGATGATAACCAAACAACCAATCACAAACATCAAGAACAACAAAAACAAGAATAATTCAAATGCAGAGCTTGTATAAGATGAGAAATTATAAATACCAGTGAAAAAATCCATGAAACAGAGAATAAATAAAATAAATAAATTTAAAAGCTAGTTCTTGTAAGAATTAACAAACACTTAGCCACTCTTACTGAAAAAGAGAACAAAGACAAAAATGTAAAATCATAACAAACAACACAAAAATCCAGACTAATTTCATATAGTACTTCACAAAACCATATGCCAAAAATTTTAAAAATCAAAAGAAATAGAGGGATAACTGTATACATGTGAATTACCAAAACTCAACTAGGAAGACTTAAAAATTTTTTTTCAAAAGTTCAGTAACAGGCAATGAAATTGAAGTGATTGTAAAAACACTACCAACTAAGAAAAGCTCAGGACATGATAGACACACAGTTAAATTCTACAAGAACTTCAGGAAAATTCTAATACCAATATGCCTCACATGGTTTAATGCAATCAAGAGATTGAAGGAACAATTCAAAAGGTCATGGAAATTAATATAATTCTGATACTTAATCCAGGAAAGGATGCAAACATACAAAACTAATAAAACAGCAGGCCAATCTCTCTAATAAAGATGAAAAAAATCTTTAATAAGATACTGAGAAACAGAATGAAACAAATCCTCCAGAAGATCATATACCACAAGAAACAGGCTTCATCTCAGGTTTTCAAGAATTGCTTCATCTATGCAAATCACTAAATCATCTCCTTAACAGAAGCTAGGACAAAAATCATGTAATCATTTCAATAGACAGAACAAAGGTTTTGACAAAATATGACTTCCATTCATGATAAAAACCATGTAAACAATAATTATAGAATGATCTTGTCTCAATCTGACAAAAGCCATTTATGATCAATCTACTCCCAACATCATATTAAGCAGGAAAAAACTAAAAGCTTCCTCTCTAAAATCAGGAATAAGACAATGATGTTCATTATCACCATTCTTGTTGAATGTAATCTTTGAAACATTTGCCAGTGCAATCAGGCAAGAGAAAGAAATTAAAAGAAGATATATAGCTAAAGAATAGACAAAGTATCATTATTTACAAATAGCACAATCCTATACTTAAAAGACCCAAAGAACTCAGCCAAATGACTCCTAGAATTAATAATCCAATTCAGCATCCTAGTAGAATAAAAGATACACAAAAATCAGTAGAATCCCTTTACTCTAATGATAACCTAAAGTAAGAAGAAATTAGTAAAGAAATACTCTACACAGTAGCATAAAAATTAAGTACATAGGAATTAATTAAGCAAAGCAGATGTCATCACAATCCTAGACTGGATGTTGCATAACATATATATATTCAAGTAGGGAAAAGTTCAAATAATTTCCCAAATTATCTATTGAGTTGTTTCTAAAACACTTATTATATATGCTAATTTATTCTATTTATACCATGAGCCTCTCTTAGTTATTTCCAAAAAGGTTTTATGCTAATGCTATTGTATCTTTCTTTCCTATAAGAGAATCTTCTTTGTCTTTGTCTTGTCTTGTATTATAGTGTATTAACTAATGCTATTTCTTCTTTTTTTGTAATGAAATTTAATTTTTTACAAAATAAAGATACAAAAAGATTAAAATTTCTAAGTATTACAATTAACTCAAATTTATTTAAAAACCAATATTGTACACATACACATCTAACCACACACAAACAAATCAATTGACATTGCTTCAGTTAACTAGCCAGCAGAATCACAAATATTCCATATATATATATATATATATATATATATATATATATATATATGCTTGTGTGTTAAAAGCATATAAGCTTTTAACTGAATGAAGCATCAGTGACATATTACTGTTCATGTTTATGATCGGAAATAATGGATAGTCAGTTATACTAAGTAGCAAAATATCAATCAATACAATGTAAAAGTAAAAGAGGGTGACTGTATGCTCATATCATTATTGATTCTTGTTAACAATAAATCTTTTGATCTCTGAGATAATAAGTAGGTGGATGGTACAGTCTTATGGATTTGATAGAAATTATTGTCATACTTGGTTAACATTTCTTTTGACTGAAGATAAATAAAACATTTCTAAGAAAACAAAAAGCAGCTGGGAATATAGCTCAGTGGCATAAGTACCTGCCTGGCAATTGCAAGGTCATGAGTTCAATCCCTGTATAAAAAAACAAAAAAAAAGCAAAAACCCTAATTTTCTCTTCAAGTTTTATTATCTTCCCAGTGTAGTCTTGGAATTTTTATGAAACAATATCATAAATATTATTTATATAATATGCTATATTTTAATAATGGTTTTAAATACATGCAAAAATATACCAAAAATTGTAAGATTTCCTAACAGTAAGGTAACATTCTCATTTTCAGACAAAAATAATTAAGGGGATATTCCTGCAGAAGTAAAAGCTACTGCACATGTATTAATATAAATATACATAATTAATTTTATGTATATAATTATAGTTTCATGATTTTATATCCATAATTATTGCAATGCAATACTTATCTTGGATTTTACTCCTAAAAATTGCTTAAAGTATTTAATACATATTCTTTCTGTCTATAGTTTTACACTTCAAAATTACTTTGTGTAAAATGATCTTTGATGGCATTGAATAATAATTCAAAGCATGGAACAAGGGTGCTTGGGATTTAGTTCAGCGGTGCAGTGCCTGTCTAACAAATTTCAAGTCCTAAGTTCAATTCCTGGTACCCCCCCATCACCAAAACAGCATAGTACACCTATTTTACATTCAATATAAATAATGTTAATTATGTTATAGCAATTAGGTAGTTTCTGAAATGAAAAAATAGCAATCATATTTCAAAATTTTGCAGACTTATGTGAAATAGCAACTGGCACATTAGGGACGCCAGAATATAATGATTGCAAAACCACTCTTGTCTCCCTGGCAGGAAGTGGTCTCTGTTTCCTCTGTGGGGAACTCCTCTCTCAAACTCTGCCTTTCCCATTGAGAAGGGGATGAGCTGTTGCTGATGCCCGCCCTGACATCTGATGCTTTTACCGATCCGCCTCCCCAACCCCTGGACCCCTCACTAATCTGGGCTCCTTCCTAGAACACCTTCTTCTCACCCAGTCGAGATTCAGGCGATCCCTCTCTAAATCACTGTGAGTGTGGGCCTGAAACCTCACACAATGTTTCATACCATAAACTCTCAATGAGACATGAGTACATTTCTATATTCACATATCCTGTAACAAAAAAAATTAAACTCTTTTCCTGCTACTTAACACCTGCAAGGTATAGGTAGGTACAGGCAGTAATCTACATCGGATGGCTGCCCTCTGAAATTTCACCTCAGTATCAATTTTGTCAGTGATGCATGAGAAGGACTATCTTACCACAAAGTCATTGAATGCGTTATTTTTATATCTATTACTTATGATACTAATTTTCAAACTATTGATCAAACATATCACAAGGTCATGAAATCAATTTATGGGGTTGAAGCAATTATTTATAAATACGTAACTGTTTGACTATACATATTATACCATACTATATGTAGGATCCTATACTATATATAGGATATATAAAATTAATATAATTCCCTTCTCCTGCTGTATATATATGGATTAGAATACAAGTAAGATTGCCTTGCTTAGAACATTGTAAATAAAATTTAGAATGAATCATATACTACAATCTAAAATTTGTTTCTTATTCTAGTCCTCACTCAAAGAAGATCCCTGTACCAATCTATGTGCACTAATTATATTTTCTCAGAAGTTTGAAATATTTTAGTGAACCCTTTTCTTCATCTTGGCTAATAGACCAATAGTGGACCCACCTTCATGTGGATATGTGAAAGGCAGTGAAGTGACCCAAAAGTTAAGACAAAGTTTCTTTCAGTTTCACTGTGAGAATGACATTGATACCTCACTAAAATTTTCACACCAAGAAGTGCCATTCAGTATTCTGTGGATGTTTTTAGAACCCAAACCAAGAAAAACTCTTAAAGTGCCTAAGTACTTATTTAAAACAACTCTATACCTAGATTTCTAGAAAAGTACTTCATGTCAGTCCACAGGTTTTCCCAGTAGGCAGCAGATAAAAAAATTAATATAATTCCCTTCACCTGCTTCCTGATAAGACACTACTGATTCCATTTTCTGATGCAGGACTCTTACAACAGGTGAGAACATGCCCAGTTAGAAAAGTGTGACACATCTGGGTTTGCACCCATGCTACACAGATCTTTTCCTGTGATACCTGGCTACATTACAAAACTCATTTAAACCATGTTCTTTTCCTCACCTGTGAAATGAGCATATTCCAATCTGCTTCACTATGTGGTGCCATAGAATTACATGCATGCTAGGCCTTTCATCTGGCAGTTAACATATAAAAAGTAATTAATACAGTGGTACCCTAGTTCACCAGCTTAATTTGTTCTACAATTTTGGGAAAAATGACTATGTTTGTGTTTGTGTGGGAAAGATGGCCAAAGCTGTGTCTGTCACCCAATATGGAGTACGCAAGCAAAAACAAACTTTTGCCAGAAGCTTCTACATGGGAAGCAAATTGTTTTGCAAACTAAAGCATTCATGAACCAAAGTAGCATAGTAATTAGTAGCCCAAGGTAGATTAACAAGCATTTCATGCTTAATTATTTATTCTACCTTGTGATAGAAATCTCCTAGTGCTGAATTATATGTTAAACCAATTACAGATGTATAATATTGATTAGCACTTGAATTTCATTTTTTATACAGCTTGTTCCAAATTGTCTGCAGTAGGTCGTCACATACAAAACGCTGTTACCGTGCAGAGTAGAAACGGAAGCTAACTTGTGCTTTCCTTTTGATGTGGGTCTGCTTTGTTAATGTCTCAGATGGATCCCAGAGAGAGGTTAAGTGTAGGGTGATGCCAGCTCCTGTGTGTGTAAATATGTATGTGTGTATTTTGTAAGCAACAGTGTGGAAAACAGTAGACAAGACTTACAGCCTTTGTTTATAAACACAAATTATTATGAAGTGGTAATGGAATCTTTTTCATAAATCTTCAGTGGTGTTAGTTCATTAGAGATCACTAATGAAACAAAAGCAAAATCTCCATAAAACAGGCAGTAAGTAGACCTTGTTTAGACTCCTCTCAAAAAGAATCTTTTGATACTAAAGACTGAACCCAGGCCTTCTCCCTGAACTACATTCCTAGGTCTTTTTTGTTTTTTATTTTCATACAGTGTCTTTGTAAGTAATTGTCCATGTTGGGATTCAACTTGGATCCTTCTGCTTTAGCCATTCAGAGTACTGGGACTGTAGGCATTTGCTATCCTCCTATTTTTGTTGTTGTTGTTGTTGTTTGTTTCTAAATCCACAAAACATTGCAACTCTACAACAATGTTCTATAAACAGAATGAAGTAATCATCACAGTAGTGGGTTGCATATTAAAGAGAGTTTGTCTGTTTTCTCCTTTAACGTGTTCTCTCTCCATGTGGTACTTTACATCCTACTAAAACATAGCAAGAAGATCCTCCCCTGATACACACCTGGATTGTGAACTCCTCAACCATCAAAATAAATAAATAAATAAATGACTATGTTTTTAATATCCTAGGCTTTGGTACTCTGATATAGCAACAGAGAAACCCATTATGATCATATATTTATTTATTTTTAAAATATTTTTAAAATTTTATTTTAAAGATAAAAAACACAGAAAAAACAAACAAAAAAACCCCAAACAAAAATGATACAAGTTTTCAAGACAAGATGATGGGAATTTAACAATGGTTATTATATTGTATATTTATCCTCAAAAGCGGGTCAGAATACCAATGACTATATAGTTTTTAAAAAAGATATTTTTGAACCATATGATGATCTTAAAAAGTACTGTGTTAGTGTTCTAAGATAAAAGTTTCACATCATTAAAATTTTGTTGCATGATTTGAAGGAGATGAGTCAAAAATGCAAAACGATAATAACATGTTTAGCAGTGAGAATTAAGCAAGGTAATCATTTAAAATGATTTGTGAAGACCAAATGTTTGACACTACCTATTTTAAAGTTACAATTCATCAGTTCATAAGAGCTTCATGATTTATGGCAGTGGACATGTAGGTTGGTTAAAAGGCAAATGTGAGCCAGTTAAAAGTTGAATATAGTATTGCATTCATGTTTATAATTACATATTTCCCTCAACTTGGTGGATTCAACTAAAAATGTCAGACCTTGAAGATATTGAAAAAGGCCTTCCTTACAAAAAATGAGTGCTATGATTTCTCTGTTTGCTACTAATATTGCTTATGCTTGGATGTGTAAAAACCTCCTAAAGTATTAGATTTTTTATTGTAAATGGTAACGAAAGAAAAGAGACCTAAATTCATCAGAAGTGCAAAAGTTAAAGTCCTACTTAATCATTATGTAACATATATTTTAATAATGTGCTATATTCTGTTTACTTATATCCTGTTAAGGATTTTTGCATCTATGTTAACTAAATAGCTTGGCCTACAGTTCTCTTGTTTAGTTAGATCTTTAACTGATTTGGGATTAGTATAATACTGGCTTTCATAAATGAAGTTGGGGGTACTCTATCCCTTTGAATTTCTTTGAAGATACTGTGGAGTATTGTTGTTATAACAACTCTAAAGTTTTTGTAGAATTCAGCAGTGACTCTGCTAGGTCCTGGGCTTTTTTTTAGTTGGTATATTCTTTATTACTGAATGAATTTCATTGTTTATTATTGGGTTTTTAAGCATATTTAAACCTTCTTAGGTTAGTTTTGAAACTTTATATGTGTATATGAATCTGTCCATTTCTTCAAAATTTTGTTAATTTGTTGAAATATAATTTTTGACATAGTTACTATATTCTCAATTTCAATAGTTTCTATTGTGATTTCATTTTTTCACTTCTAATTTAACAGTGTGACTCCTTTTTCTCTTTTTATTGGTGAGTCTTGATAAGGGCTTATAAATTTTATTTACTCTTTCAAACAAAGAGCTCTTTGATTTATTTACTTTTTTTAGTTTTTTAAACTCAATTTTATTGATTTCTGCTCTCATCTTTATAATTGTCCTCCTTAATTTGGGTTGGAGTTTGGTTTGTTGTTTCTCACATATCTGAAAATTTCTAATAAGGTGATTTATTTGGGCTTACTCTGTTTCTCTAACATTAATTGTGATGAATATTCCCCTTAAAACTGCTTTCTTGGTGTCCTGGAGGTTTCAGTAAGTTGTTATTAACATCTAGAAATTTCTAAATTTCTTCTTTGATTTCATCTGTGGCTAATTCGTTGTTTAGGAGTACATTGTTTATTTTTCAGGAGCTCTTGTCTGTTCTGAAATTTTTTCTGTGCTGATTTATATTTTTATTACACAGTAGTTGGATAGTATGCATGGAACAATTTTAATTCTTTTATATTGCGTAAAGCAGGCTCTGTGAACTAGTATGTAACCTAGTAGTGTGAAAAAAATACCATGCTCTGCTGAAAAGAATGTACACTCTGTTCTAAAGGGGTACTCTGTATATACCCATTAAGTTCATATGTTTAAGGGTGTGATTCAGCTCTGAATTTTTTTTTTTTTTTTGGTATCAAGAATAGAACTCATGACCTTGTGCTTGTCAGGCAGGCACTGTGCTGCTGAACTGTATCCCCAGCCATTTCTTTTTTGTTTGTTTGTTTAGTTGTATCTCTTTGTAAATGGAGTATGTTAAAATTCCCTAACATGATTATGTTAAAGTTTATCTGACCATTTAATTTAAGTAGTTTTTGTTTTATGGAGATAAGTGCTCCAGTATTCAATCTATATATGTTTACCAGTGTTATTGCTTTCTTTGGATTGTATTTTTACCTCATATATAGTGATGTTTTTGTCTCTTCACATCAACTTTAACTTAAACTTTACCATGTCTAATAGAACTACTACTCTTGTTTTTGGAGTCCTGGAGCATGTAATACAATTTTCCTTCCTTTAATTTTTGGTTTATGAAATATCTTCTTAGACTACATGAATTTCTTGAGTGCAACAGATTGTCAGAGTCTATTTTTTGATACTGTCTGACAGTTGGTGTCTGTTGATTGGAGTCTCCATTAACACTGAGAGTTATTACTGAGACAGTTTGGTTACTCACTATTGTTGCTGTCTTTATCTGTTGGTGTATCATCTATTTATTTTTTCCTGATGTTTTTGGTTGCTGTTTATCCATTGACCTCATTAGTTTCCTCTGTGTTTTTAGGCATGTCCAATTTGCTGTTTTTGTCTGAATTATTCTTGAATACTTTTTCTAGAGCTGGTTTAACAATCATATCTTTTCTGAGCTGATATTTTCACAGAAATACCTTATTTATTCATCTATTTTGAAGGACAGACTTTCTAGTTAAATTAATCTGGATTGGTTATTATTTGCTCTCAGGGATTGAATTATTTCACTCTAAATTCTTTGATCTTATGAGTTTGTACTAAAAAGTTGCTGTGATTTGAATTGGTTCACCTTTATGTGTGAACTTTTGTTTTTTTCTGGCTGCCTTTAAAGCTCTGGTTTTCCATTTTCTGTTTTTGTTTTAGTTGTTTTCTGGAGGTGCATATATGTGAGAATTTAATAAGAATATCCCTTGGTAAACTTTTTTCATCATAATTGTTTAGTGTTTTATAAACATTGCTTACTTGCATTTTAAAATAATTTCTTTTATTTGGGAATTTTTCTTCCATAATAACTGTAAGGATGGTAATGGTCCATCTGTACATTATACATTTTCTCTAACTTCAACTAATCTTAGATTGTTCCTCTTGTTGTCATCTAAGTAGCTGCTGAATAATTTTTTGTTTTCTTATTATCTATTAGGCTTCCTTGAGTTTTTCATTGTAATCAGTATTGTGTCCTCAATATAAGACACTCTGTCTTCACATTGATGATTTCTGAAAATTTGACGCTATTTTTTTAATTAGGTGTTGCCATATGATATCATTTTGAGGATTTTTTTTATCTTTGTTGAATCTGTCAGTCATTTGATTAGCTTGTCTGTTTTTTTAACTTATTTCTCCAAAATTCACTGTAGGCGTATTGAATGTAATTGCTGTAAGCTTTAGGTTATGTATTTCTTTTTGGACCTAATCTACTTTCTTCATCCCTTCTAAGAACTTCATAGATTTCTGCTATCTGGAATTTGTTTTCTTCTTCCTTTGTGTTCCCCTTCTCTACTTTATGGAAGTTTGCAGTGGGCAGAGTTCTTCTATTCCCTTGTTTCTCTCTTCTCCTACTTACACTTGTGATTATTTCATCTATCTGTCTGTCTATCTATCTATCTGTCTGCCTACCTATAGGTAGCTTTTTAAAAAAGAATATGTGTTCCCTTTTATTCTTCTCCCTTCATTTTTGGGGGAGTTACTGCAGTTTGGAGACAGAGTAGTGAAGAGAGTTTGTGACTTGCACGGAGCTATTTATAGGAGGTTTGCTTGGCTTTGTATGTTCTGTGCTAGTATTTACAACTTCTGACAGTTACTTCAAGTGATTCTGACTCCTTATATTTTGCTGAAACAATTGGTTCCATATATGACAGCATTGACAGATTCAGTCATGTGACATTTCATGATCAAGTGATGCAAGAATGATCCCAGAGATGCAAGAATGGTTCAACATGTGTAAGTCAATAAAGGTTACAATCACTTAAACATGAGCAAGGTCATAAATGACATGGTCATGTTGATAGATACCAAAAAGACTTTTGACAAAAGCCATCACCATTTCATGACAAAAACCCTAAAGAAAACAGTTATAGAAGGACAATATCTGAATATGTTAGAGGTCATTCATAATGTACCAATAGCCAGGATTATATTAAACATTTCCCCTAGAATCAATGACAGGGTAAGAATGTTCACTGTTACCTCTGTCATTCAACATAGTCCATGAAATATTAGCACAACAACTAAGCAAGAGAAACAAATAAGGAGAATATATATAGGAAAGAAAGATCTCAAATCATTATTATCTGCAGACAACATGATTCTCTACATAGAAGACTCAAAAAATTTAGAATTAATAAACAACTTCAGCAAAGTAGCAAGATACAAAATCAGAATACAAAAACCATTAGCATTTTTGTATACCAGTAATGAATAGAATGAGAAATTATGAAAACAATGCCATTCACAGTTGCTTCAAAACAAAATGATCTGTAAGTTAACCTAACAAAGGAAATGAAAGAGCTCCACAAAGCGAACTATGTTACTTTGAGGAAGCAGGCCTATGAGTCCAGCAGATGATGTGAAGATATGCATTGCTCCTGGGTGGGCAGAAGCAATACTGCAAAAATGGGCATACATACACAATGGCTCCACAAATTCAATGCAGTCCCTAGCAAAATACCAACATCAAATTTTACAGATCTATAGAAAACAATGCTAAAATTCATATGAAAACAGAAGCAACCCAGAATAGTAAAAAGTAATTTTGGGCAGTAAGAGCAGAGCGGGAGACACAGTATTACCTGACATCAAGCTATACCACAAAGCAACAGTGATTACAGACATCGTGATAATGGAATAGTGGAACAGAAACAAACACATGAGTCAGTGGAAGAGAACTGAAGCTACATGATCTTCCTCAGACATATTCAACTATTAGATATTCGACAAAGGATCAAAGCATATGTTGGTGGAAACATAGTCTACTCAACAAGTTGTGTTGGGAAAACCGGTTATATCTTTAGAAGAATGCAACTGGACCTTTATCTCTCACCACAGACTAATTAAATTATAAATAGATCAAATATCTACCTCTGACTAAAAAGCTTCTGTGCAACAAAAGAATCAATCGGCAGAATGAAGAGACAGCCTACAGAATGGAAAACATTTTTCCAGATACTCCTTAGACAGAGGACTAATAATATCTCAAATATAATACAAAGAACTAAAACAAACAAACAAAACAACCAAAAATTTAAACACCTAAAATTAGAAACCCAGACAATAAATGGGCAAAAGAGATGAACAGACACTTGACAGTGGAAGAAATACAGATGACCAAAAAATGTATTAAAAAATGTTCAACATCTCTACAAATTAAAACCATGCTAAGATTGCATCTTACTCTGGAAAGAACAGCAATCCTTAGAAAATTAAACAATACCTAATGTTGGTGTGTCTGTGCCAATAAAAAAACTCTTATGCATGGGAAAGTAGACCAGTACCAGTACCATTATTATGGCAATCAGTATTGAGATTTCTCACAGAAACTAAATTAGAAATTCTAAGTATAAGATATGGGTATAAAACATTCTCCAATCAATATTGCCTCAGATCTTTGTTTATATGAACTAAGAGATACTACCATATAATTATATGCATTGTATTAATCATTGTTAGCTTTCCATCATCTTGTTATAAAATTTTGCTTTAACTATTTTCCATAAAAAAAAACCACTTTAAAAACACCATTCAATCCAGGTATTCCCCTGCTATGTATCTGACCCAAATAATTTAAAGTATCAAAGCACAGAGATGCATGCATATTAATGTTATAACAGCACAAATCATAATAGCTTAAATACTGGAAGCAGAGTATACACTTATGGGCAGATGACTGGATAAAGATTGTTTACATACAATGGAATTTGACATGGCTATAAAGAATGGTACATTTGAGATATTTGTAGGAAAATGGATAGACCTGGAAAATATAACACTGAGTGAGTTAAACCAAACACCCACGCTAAAATACATATAGTAACTCTTATTTGAGTAATGCAAAGTACCAAAAAAAATAGTAAAGGATAGATAGAAAGAGGCAAGGGTAAAGGTTACTTGCAATAGGGAAGTTGTCCAAAGAAACAAAAGCAAAAGAAGAGGAAGAGGGGAAGGAAAATTAAGAGGAATAAGGATGTGTCATGTACAGGAACTTAATAAGCCGAATTAGTGAAAATACTAAATTTACAACATCAACTGAGACAAGTCATATGTACAAGTACATAGAATAGTATAGAGAATTACCAGGAGCAGAGAAGAAGAGAGGGAGCAAGAAGAGGATATTTAAAAAAAAAACAAACCTTGTAATATGTACATGTAACTGCTCCCCAAGATAATTGCAAGCTGCATGAATTGCAAACATGTACTAATTAAAAAAATACCTCCACAAAATTAAAGTCCTAATGTTTCTAATGATATCATCAAGACTATAGCTATTCTATGTGAATTAATAAAAATAGTTGATAAGGAGGGCATGTAAGGTCCACTTTAATATAAATGAGTTATGTAAAAGTAGAAGTGGTGACTGGTGACTTGGTGGTTTGAGTTCTGGCTCTGAATCATGAGACTTTGGATACATCGCTTAAATTGTCTATGTTTTGAGGTGATTCCTCTACAAAAGAGAAATAAAATCATCTATACTGCTCCACCTCACAAGGTTGTTGTAAAACCGAAATGAAATACTTTATAATTAAAGAATAATAAATTATAATACTTATAAAATTTAAACACAACATAAATCGCTTTTTGCCTGCCTGTGATAAACTAACTGCCAGGTAATATTTTGGTATCAGAAAGAGATATGTCCCTCATGATGCTTATGGCTATTTCCACAGTAACTACCTCTATTTCCAGCTAGTATAATTAATAGATCTGAAACTACATTCCTTATTTTTTCTATTCTAACATTGTCAATTATTTCTCTCATTGGTTCGTGAAAACTGCTCAATCCAAAAATTCTAGCTATTATGTTAGATATTTTTATTACATCTTATATAGTTTATTATCAAATATTTAAACTCTTGTTTCAGAATATATTCTGCTTTCTAATACTACCCATTGCATCCTGTAGATTCAATAAGCTTTCATAAGCAAAATAAATTATTTTAATATTTGGCTGTCCATAAAGTAATATTTACAGGATTGGATATTATATGGAGAGTTTTTCTACTTTTATTTAATCTAACAATGCTAATCGTACTGTAGTCTCTAAAATACTAGGGATCATTATGTACTTTCTTTTGCAGCTCATGTAAGTAAGACAAAGAGAGGTTAACTAAGTTTACAGGTTGCAAACATGATGGCATAAGGATGAACATAAAACCACAAATTGGACTCCACATCTCTAGTGTTTGCTAAATATCAGCTAGAATTAAAAATCACTATGGTAAATGAACCCCTAAATAACTTTCAATACACTTTAAATATACTTTAAACCAAAAAAAATCAAGAAAAATTAAAGTATACCTTTTCTACCCAACCACAAAAACCAATGAGAAAAACCAATTGCAAACCCATACACGAAGTCAATAAGAACTATTACATGTTTAACAAGGAATTTGTGATGCTTGCAGAAAGAATACAGTAATTAAAGTTGATGAATACCACAAAGGATATCCTGAAAAACTTTAGTGAGACCCTATTTCTAGATAGGTAGTCTCAGTACTATAAAAAATAACTGTTATGTTTTATACATTGTGTCAACTTGGTAAGTCTAGAAAATTAACTAAGTGATTCGGCACCTCTACATCCTGGGGTATAGAGGACAAGACATTACATTTCTAGGATATTGTTCATTGTGTCAATTTGAGAAGATCAGAAGTTTAGCTTAGTGATTCAGCAGGAGGCCAGGGTTCTTACTTTGTAAACATTCACATTTTGTGCACCAGGAGGACACAGAGATTTTGTGAGTGCTGCATCTGCCCTGAGGGCCATTAGGGAAGAAAAGAGTTTTTTTCAGACTCCCTTTTGTTCTGGCTGCTTTTTGATGGCAGCTGCCTTGAAGTGTTGCCCCAGTGCCATTCCACCCTTTCTTGGAGCCAGCTAATTATGGACAGAAACCTCCACAAACAGTGAACCAAACAAATCTTTCCTTCTTTCATTATGGGTGTTGAGTATTTTGTCCCAGCAATGAGAGAAAAGTAACCAAGAGAGAATTTGGTAGCAGAAAAGTAGAATCATTGGTAATCATGTGGTTCAAGAGCCTTTGGAAATGGCTTATGGGAAGAGTTTGAAAAGGTTCAGTGATGTCATTTGTAAGAGTAGCCCTGGAATGTCTTAGGCTGTTATGTGTGGGAAATTCTGGTCAGAGATCAGAAGACCAGAAATCCAGTAAAGACCAGGCTCAGGAAGTTTCTGCTGTGAAGGACTGCATTGGTTGTTGGACTATAGATGATGTATGCTATATCTTGGCAAAAGGTTTATCTGTATTTTGCTCACATCCAGAAAATTTACCTAAAATTTAGATTAAGGTTAGTAGACTAATTAATCTGGAACAAGAAATTTCAAGGCATTCTAATGTTGAGTCTGTGACATGGCTACTGTTGAAGTCTTTTAGTCAAATTTATGTTGCAAATCAAAAGCAAAGAGCCTACCTGGATTCTTCAAGACACTGTAATTTGGGCCAGAAAGGAAGTGCCAATAAAACTGTGGACTAGGAAGATAGAGCTGAGGAAATCTCAGTTGTTAAGAAGGAGTGAAATAGAAAAGATGGCCTGAAGACATCACAAAAAGCAGCAAGTCCCAAGCCTTTGTAGCCTCAAAACTGCCAAAATGAAAAACTGCTTTGAGGCAAAAGCCACAGAGCACCATGTTCCATAATGACAGCAGCATCCACACAGGTTCCATCATGGCAGCACAGTGGAGAATTTATTCCTCACAATCAGGTTCAGAGTGCTCAGCACTCCAGGAATTCAGCCTTGACAGCCAAGATAGTGGGAACCCTGGCTACTGCTTCAACTGGCAGCAGACCTTAGCATCATCCATGTGGTGACGGTTTTAGGTGCATGCAGAATGCAAGAGTTTAGAGGTTAAAAAGACTTCCATCTTGATTTCAGAAAGCCTAGGAGGCCTGAGAGAGCAATATGTGAAGATGTGAGTGTGAAGTCAAAGGTGCAGTGGAGATCTCAGAAGTTTGGAAAAGCCAGGAAATTGGATCTTCTAAGGAGAGTTGCAAGGAGAATGTTAAGTGAGCCTAAGAGAGAACTTCTGAGAGCTACAGCCACCAGAAGTGCCATAGCAGGGGAACCCCACAAGGCCTTTGGAGATCACAATTTTCCATTGATTGCTTCAGATGCTGGATGTGCAACTATAGAACTTCATGTTTGCCCTGCTGGATTTTGGACTTGCTTTGGTCCCAATTATTCATATCTCTCTATTTATAACTTTTGAAATGAAAATGTTTATCCTGTGCCATTGAGTGCTACAAGTGTTTAACTTTTTTTTTCATTTGTGCAGTGGCTCACAGCTAACAGTTTGTCTTATATCTTAGAGGACAGTTGGGACTTTGACTTTTCAGCAATGCTGAAATGGTTAGGACATAGGCCACTCTTGCAGATGAACTAAATGCTTTTTGCATAAAGGGATATACATGAGTCTTTGGGGGGCTGGGGACAAAATGTTATGGTTCCAATGTAATATAGTGTTGGTAGACTTAATGCTGGTTCTTAAGCATTGTTAAACCTGTGTTACAAAGTTCAAGTTGTGAAAATATACAAATAAGCATTTCTTGTATCCAGAAACTTATTTAAAGAAATGGTTCTGGATGCTAAGTTAACAATGGGTGGATTGTTATGGTTTATACAATGTGTCAACTTGAAAAGTATAGAAGCTGAACTAAATGACTCAGCAGCTCTACACCTGGGGTGAACACAAGCCATTACCATTCTAGGACAGTGCTCATTGTATCAATCTGAGAATGTCAGAAGTTGAACTAAGTGATTCAGCAGGGGGCCAGGGTCCTTGGTTTGTAACATCCTCAGCCTGTGCAAGAGGAGGACGTATAGATGGTGCGGTGCGAGTGCTACACCCAGCCCAGGGAAGCAGCCTGCACACAATAAAAGGCAAATGAGGAGGGACTGAGGGCTGGTTCTTTCCAGGACCTCTGGTTTTCATCTTCAGTTTGGACATCCACTCCAGGCTTCTGGCCCAGACTGTTTGGCTTCAACCTGTGAATCTTCCGGCTCCATTGTAGACTTTTCAGCCTTCCATAGTAGATTCTTCAGTGTTCTGTCACAGAACCATCAGCCTCCTGATACAGATTTACATGGGACACTGCAGTAAGCTCCAGCCCTTTGGCTTGACCCTTCAACCTCCAGCATGCAGACACCCTCTGCATGCTCCCTCATACGATTTTGTAGCTGAGCATTGTAAGCCAATCTTGGAATTTCTCATACATTTGTATATCTCATGTTGTACCTGTTACTCTAGTAAAATCCTGACTGGTACAATATCACTCTTCACAAATTAAATGTAATCATAATTATGATCCCAACAGTTATTTTTATGAAACTAAACAGCTGATGGTTTAGTTCAACTAGGAGAAAATGCAAAACAGATGAAAGCTTTTGAGCAATAAAATTAACAAAAACTATCTCTGTTATTTATAAAAATCATTTCTTAAAGCTGATGTTGGGTCTTTCGTAAGAGTACTAATAGAACCAAACATACAGAACAGAAATAAATTTAAAGACATGTGAAAATTCAATATGGGAAAAATGAACTACTCAAATGTGCTATCAGGTATGACTGGATGTTCATGGAAACAAGTAAGGAAAGAAGACATAAGGCAAGAGGAGGAATGGAAAGAGAGGAAGAAAGATCCTATCTAATCACATTTTAGAAAAGTTTCCATTAATCTATTTTCCTTACTACATCACAAATTAAACTACATGCATTTATTTTAAAAATCAAAAATTTTAGGAACCATCAAAAATGCAGGACAGGAACTTATGCTCTAAATTTGAGAGCAAAAAACAAGAAAATAGTTTACTTTATAATCTGTCATTCATTAACCTATATGCCCAGAAGGAAAACAGAAGTGTTAACACATTCATGAAAGTCACCTCGATAAACTAATTTGGATGGGGAAAAGGAAATGAAGAGTAGATAGTACTGGAAAATCTACTCAGAATGAAACACTGTATGTATCTTTGGAAAGTTCTGCAGAGGCAAAAAGACCACTTTGATTCATAGAATTAAAATTATCTATTTGCTGGTTCCCTAAGTCATTTATTAACATCTTACACTCCGATAAGCCAAGACAATCAGAATCTATTTCTATATTCCTCAATCTTTCTAAGGAAACACACAAACATAGGTACACAGTAATTCTCTACAAATTTTAACTTATCAGGAATAATTCAAATTAGATAAAGGAAGTATTTCAAGTCTTAGAATTTAAAACACAGATAATTTAAAAAAGATCAAAGACAATAAAGCAATTATAAGATTTGAAAAACATTGTGAACCAAAAGAAGATTCTAAGAATCAAATCACTATCATCGTACAAAAAATGTATGAGTTTCTAAGAGCAAGGAAAATATTCACATGGAGGAAGATAATATGGAGTATACAAAATATGCTAAATAATAGTTACTTTTATAGAGTTTTAAATATTTAGAGAAACTATAGTATTTGTATAGTATAGTATTTGTGAAGAACAAAAATGATCAAACATAAGCATTATTGCCTTCTCCAAAGTAAAGAATTCAACAAACGAAAGTTAGAGCTATTAGTTGAGCAACATGGTACATGCATGGTGTCCCAACACTCAGAAATCTGAGGCAGAAGAATTGCCCGAGCCCATGAGTTAAACATCAGCCTGGTCAAAACAGCAAGATGCTGTGTCAGCACAAAACATCAAAAACAAAATAAACCACCAACAATAACAAAAATTTTTTAAAAAAATCAAAATATCTGAAATCTATTATGTAGCTCAATAAAAAAATTAACTGAAATAAAAGAACCTGACTATCAAAAACATAACAGGCATGCACTGAGAACACAAATCTACTCAACAGGTTAAAAATACCTGGCTGCCTTTAGACATTTTATAGTAATATCCAGGGCTAAAATGTATTAGAAAAATATTTCCTCAAATCTGAAAAAAGACACGAACTCAATGATAATCTCAGAAAAGATTAACAATCATACAAATATTAACAAGCAAAGCTAATTAACAGTGAAATACAAGAAAGTAATAACTGATTTGAATAATGAACTAAAGAACAGAGTACCATAATCAAAAGGGACCAGTGGTAAATCCAGAGGCATGTCTGTGTAGAACTAAAAACAAAGTGTCAAAGCGAACAGAGTTGCAGAACAGAATGTAAGTAGTATGCTTTCTGGCAAAGTTAAAATGATGTTAAAACTGAAAGTGAAGAGGGATCAGGACAAGGTGAAGAGGAGCTAATAATATTATAAACCATAATTATTATAAACAGCATGTCCATGTCTCTCTGTATATACTTTCTCTTTAATTGCATCGGAATATATTATGTGACTGATGATGTTGATAAGCTGTTAAGGTTTTTTTTTTTGATACTTGTTGCCTGAATATAAACATTTGGAGTGATTTGCATTGTTTGTTTTATTTTCTCTCATATATTTTAATTAGTGTTTTTGGTTATACAGATTAACGAGTTTCATTTTGGAATGAAATTTTCAACCACTTTAAATATTCCTATTACCCCACCACTCATTCTTCTTCCCAATTTTACATGTTTTGAGGGAATTTTCAATGAGCATAATATATTTTGATTACATTGTCTTACAAAATTGAATTTTAAAACATTCCTACAAATTGCATGCATTTTACATTTAAATATAAAATAATAACAATAAAACAATTATTAACCCTTCAGGTATCTATTTATATGAAGTAGCTGGGATGAGAGAAAAACAAATCTACTTTGCTTTGGTATCTGAAAAATTAGGTACCTGGTAAAAATTTGCTTTGGTACCTGAAAAATACAAGTAGGAATTAGCATGTTGTCTAAGCACAAAATATATTTATTCTCCTAGTCTGGCCTTGTGGTTTGTGTCATAATTCTACAAAAAGGATTTGAACACAGGAAATACATAACTGGCTGTAGCCAAGAACTAAGTTAGCATAACAGCTTGGAAGCCAAGTAAACTAGACATAATTAGAAGAGCAGTTTTGTACACACTTTATCAACATAGGAGTCTTCAGAACTCAAGACTTAGCTTTGCTGAGGAACTATTGGAATTGAAATACGTGGTAGAAGTTTCTTGGGTATGATTATCAATCTGTCTTATAGAAGTTAGAAATCAGTGGCAGCTGAGATATCAACTTAAGTATCCTTCAGAAGGAAAAAAAAGATAGTAGAAGAGGATAGTTTTGGAAGAAATTTGGAAATGATTAAGGAGGTTCTAGAGAATTGTATGGTGCAAATTTGCTGATAAAAATCAATGAAGTGCATGTAATTTAATCCCACTCATATTTAATACTATATAACTTTGGGAAACAGTTCAAATGTATTTTTAGAAAACATCGGAAGATATCTTCACTTCCTCACATTCAAATATATTGCCCCAATGTTAGAGCCTGTGTCCTGAAGATTGATGGAGAACATTATCATTTTATAATCCATGTAAAATAGTCCTAACTCTATATCTTTTCTATCTCTCCTATCTTAATGACACTATATATTAGCAAAAAGTATTCAGTTAAAAATTCCTTTGTGAAAATTACATTAATTTTAAGAATACATGGAATTCCATCTTTGCAAGGTGGATGCTATGTTATATCCTTCTGTGTTTATATAGTACATTGTTGGACCACCTAGAAAATGATTTAAAACAAAATGAGTATGACAATAAATTACCATAAATAATGAAAAGACTTGTATGTTTATACAATCTATCTACCTATCTACTTAACCATCTACCTATCTGTCTATCCATATATCCATTTATATTTTGGACATTTGTCTTGTAGAGTAAGTGGAACCCTTTGTATGTTTATAGGCAACTGAATTTGTTGCCTAATTGGAGTCTCTCTGTTAGCTTTCCCTGTTCAATGTTATATACATTTTAAATACATGCATATCATAAAATAACTTAAAAATATTTTAGATCAGTAAATCAACTGATAACAAATGTTGACGGGGCTGTGGGAAAAAAGGAACACTTCTTCACTGTTGGTGGGAGTGTAGACTGGTGTGGCCACTGTAGAGATTCCTCAAAAATCTAAGATTGGAGGTTTCATTCAATCCAGCTAATGTCCTTGTGAGTATTTTCCCAGAAAAACTGAAAATGTCATATCACAGAAATATATGTGTTTCCATGTTTGTAACAGTACAATTTCTAATAGCTAAACCTTGGAAACAACCAAAATGTCCATCAATCACGGAATGGATAAAAAGATGTGATATTTTTATACAATGAAGTATTATTCAACTATAAAATGGATAATCTTGACACTGTTATAGGTAAATGAAGGCAATTGAGTCTATACTCTTAAGTGAACTCATATTTCACTCATATTTGTAAATGTTGCATTGCCTCCCTAGTGCAAAAATAAATAATAATAATAAACTGAAAGAATAATAAGATACAAAACATACAGTAGATATTTTAATAATGTAACAAGATGAAAGTACTCAAAAGGAAAGAACAACTGGGATAGGGGAAAGGAGAAATGAAAAGAAAGGAAAAGATATGTATGTAGGTATACATATATAACTGTAAATACGTATTTGTGTGCAAGATAAATAACTATACTGCTCATCTCTGTTCACCAAAAGGAACAGTTTGTGCTGTCATTTTTTGTATGTTTGATCATTTTTTATGCCTACATCTTATAACTTAAACAACTATTTTTAGGATAACTATATTGTAATATATTAACTGGTGTTGATTTCTTACTTTTTTTGAAATCCTGTATTATTTCTATCATTTTTCCTGTTTTGCTTTTTTTAAAATAAAAAAAATCTTTCAACATTGTCAGAGTATACATGGTAAACATAAAAATGCTCATGGACTAGCATTAGAGGTAGGGACACACACATAGACAGAAATCTTTCATACAAAGCAGTTTTTGAAATTTTATTAAATTGTATAAGTGCCTTTGTGTTTTGCTTTTTTTATGTTTTGTTTTTATCATTGTTGTATTTGTGGCTGTTGTTTTGTTTTTCAAACAGGCCCTCCCTAGTGGTTCAGGCTAGCCTTGAACTCACTCTGTAGCTCAGGCTGGCCTCGAACTACTAGCAACCCCCCTGCCTCAGCCTCCAAAGTGCTAGGATTACACTCATGTGCCACCACATCTTACTTACAATTACCTTTAAAATTTAATAGAATTCATTATGCAAAAGCTACAGGAAGTTTGGAATGTAATGACTAAAAAAATTAAGTACATAATATATACAACTGAATTTTTAATTAAAATTTCACTTGTACTAGGGTTGCTAAGTTGTTTGTGCTCTATAATTATCTACTAATAAAGCATTTTGATAAATTTCTGCTAAATTCTCTTTATTAACAATAAAATTAAGACTGAAAGAAATGTGTCCTTGGCATATTAAAAATACTTTTTCTCTTCTGCTTTTGTATTTAAACTATCTCTCCTTTGTCACTATTTATATCACTCTTGTTTTGTTTTTATTATTAAATGTTTTCATACATAAGGGCTGTGTTCCTTGTGTGGAGTTGGCACATGTACACAGCACATCTCAATGCTTTTTTCTTCCCTTCTGCACTCCAACCCTCTTCCTGCCATCTCTTAGCTTCCTTCTCCTCTGAGAATCATCCATTTCCCTGCTTCTTATTATTTATTTTCCTCTTTATTGGTATCTCACCATCCCCACATCTATGTTTTGCCCTGTTTCCTGTTACCAGGATTAAAACGTAATGAATGGAGACCCTGGAAGGGCAAGCACAGGGCTGGAGACAGGAGAAGGAGCCTTACTACTCAAAGCAGTAGTCTTAGGAAATACATGTGAACTCGAAATAAGCTTTCTCAGCCATAAACTTTAGGTAGTCCACCTACCACCACTCAACTTATATTTCTACTGTAAAGTTAGTGGACTTTGTCTTATTTGGTTCACAGAATAAACAACTCTTGTTTCTCTTTGCACTATAGAATTTGTTGTTATACTTTTAAAATGTCTTTGACTCAAAAGATGAATTTTATGACCCTTCCTCTGGCAAAAGGCTTCACAATATTTCATCTGGGTCCCAGACATTATAAATTGATCTAAATGGCTCTAGATTCAAATCATCTTTCCTGTCCCTGGAATTCTTGATAGTTTTCATTTTCCAAAAGGTTTCTGCCTATGATTTCCCCTATCTTCTTAAATTAAGCAATTTTTTGGTTAATACCATCATTCAAATATTAACCTGCTTAATTGTGTCAGATACAATAGGAATTTAAGAAATAGCTAATAGTAACTTCCAATCAAAGAAATATGTTTATATGTAATCATGATGTTTATCTCAATAAAATGAAAACTCCAAAGTTTTTGATTTAGCTGTTTCTTTACAGTTTAATTATTTAAAGTCAGTTGCCCATTTCGGTGTTTACTGTTACATCTGATTGAAGTCTGAATGTCAAGATAAAATTTCTACTATCCTGAGTTCAGTCAACATAGTATATAAGTGAAGCTTTACCATTTCACTTGTTATTTAAAAATCACTGTTAATATAATTTTTAAATTAAAAGGTATTTCATTTCCTTTTACTACTAGGAGAAAGATGGCAAGGAAGCAAGTTATTTAAATTATGCTTTACTATATAGCCTATTTGCTAAATTTGCAGCCTGTTTGCTATTTGCAGCCTATTTGCTAAATTTGCTAAATAATTCCAGCCTATTTGCTTTCATATTTGTGAAACAAGATTCATTTTTATATAATAAATTTTCTATTATTTCTATCTAAATAAATTTATGTCCATACATATGCACATGTCTCAGAGGATGTCTCATAGAATTGAAAAATTCTGATAGCCTTTAAAACAGCTGCTACATTTGGAAAAGAAACATACTTAAGCCAAAATGAACAATCATTAAGCTAAAATCTTGATTTTTAGCATGCTACTAAGTAATTAAAATACATACGGTATATACACATGCACTTAATGGATATATATTTTGGCTTGTTTAAAACAATTCACACCCATAAATAAATTTGATTTATAAGTTAAATTCTTTGTCATCTTCTTTGCTATATGTGCATCTATTAACTGAAAAAATGTATAACATGTTAAATTGAAATTGCTAATTGAGTCAGCACTTCTTTCAAAAAATTATTCAAGAAGTATTATATGCCCCTTTTGGGGTTTATTGTAGCTGTGTTTTTAACTTCCAGTGAAATTAGAGGGGCAAATTTTATAGACTTACAACAAACAATACTGAAATTGAGTTCAAAATGGTATCTGGTATGTCAGTTTTAAACTAATCTTCACTGATTTTCAATTATTTCAGTGTTTTAATTTCCTCAAGTAGGACTTCATCTTAAGAATACTAAACACATAAGGACATATGGGATTCTATCCTCCTACTCCAAGCTAAAACATAAGCTCGAAATTATCTTTTACAGTAAGCCAAAGCCAGTATCACATACCTTTCGGGAATGAATTTCTTTCACATACAATGGAAGTAGAAACTCAGATATACCTTCAAGTCGGATTCCCTTCTTGGTGACTCTCAGATTTCCCATACCATCCTACAAGCAATGAAATATAGTTCACTTTTAGGTTCATTAGAGAATAAATATTTGGCCATAATTTTTAAGGCCTAAACTGAGAAAACAGTGCGTTCAAATCAGTGATGATTTAGGGAGGATGGCAGACTGCATCTAGTTAATGAATACTGCAGCCCTCTGCACACATATACAGGACTCTACTTAAAATAAACAGACACCAGGATTATAAAGGACCCGGTGCCTTCTCCTACCTCTATCAGAGACTGGGATTTACCAATGAATGAATCATCTGCTTTCTTCATGGATTAGTTCCACTATCTGATATTAAAATGATACTTGTTGACTGGCTATTGGAAATGATTTTACAGATATATGTACTTATAAGTATGCAAATAGCACTAAATATTTAAATAATTCCATTTGTATATTATTTATAGCCACTAACTAATGGTTGATATTAGCATAAATGACTTTTGTATTAAAATCATGAGTAAACATAATGTATCTTTGGAAATCAGCAGTCTATGAGGAGGATAAATTGAATCCACCACTAATGTTTTTGAGACACAGAAAAATCAGTAAAGCCAGAGCACTATTGGAAATCAAGACAGGTCTTTATTGGAAAAGAGACCACGTCTTATGGAAGAGATTAACTAAGATAAAGGCCTTGAAAATGTGAAATTTTAACAAGGGCAGTCTGTGCAGGGTGGAATAAAATGAATATGTTGGTGACATTGAGGATAACACATACCATTCTCTCTGGTTAACGTATGGGTTTCCTATGTTGGAATATTGGGAGCAAAATCAATGAGGAATGTGTTTTGGCACCAGAGAAAGAAAAATCATGAATACAAAGCAAAGATTTCTGTGCTTAAGTCAGTTTCCAACAAAAAAAATGCAAAAATTATTTAAGTAACTCAATTGCTGAATTAGACTTCAGAGATTAATTAGTCTGGCAGAAATACTGCATAGGGCTCACTGAAAATAATAACAGAACTTGGTAAAAAGTGTAAGAAGTGTGGAAGAACAGTCTATAGACTAATTTAACCTGGCAACACAGTAAAATGGAATATTTAACATTAATTCAAGTTTTCACAACCCTGTGTAAATAAGAAATTGAAGTGAGTTTTAAAGCTGGAATAGTGAAATCTGTAGTTTTAATGTCACTCATAAATGTAACTTTGGCCTTTTAGCTTCAAAATATCTTTGAAATTCAGATAAAGATATAGAACCATCAGCTAGGACATCTACAGAAAGTTGGCTGCGGAGCGACAATGATTGATCATATTGAATCTACCGTGATGGTAAGCAAGTATGCTACGGAAATGCGAGTATGAAAGCAAAGGGAAATTCCTAGGTCAAAATTTGTTACACAAGTTGAGAAGAGGTGCTTTATACATGCAAGGAAGTTGTGATCAGTATCAGAGAAACAGCAGAAGAATGTGTTATGCCCACTTTCTACCTCCTATTTCCACAAATGAGAGAGTCAATGAGGTAGTATAGCATGAAGATATTAGAAATAGTAAACAACTGATGAACATTTTGGAAAATTTAAAAATGAGAGAGAAGAGAGGAGAGGATAGTCTCAGACTTCTGTGGATGAGAAAGCACTTCATTGTGGTTAAGTTCAGCTTCAATGAATGTAAAATAATCAATTTATTGAGACACGTGAAAAAAATTAACATTGATATGAGACATGTCAGCTAGAAAACCAACAAGAATAAGCAAGGAAGCAAACAAATAAATAAAGCATTTCAAGTGGCACTGACAGCTCATTTTATAAGAAATTATATATGCATGTCTTGAGATAGGCTGGCTTGCAAAATTTTATAGTATTTTCATTCACTTTCAAAAGTGTAAAGTACCTCCGATTTAGAGGTTAAATAACACGGCCACTCATTTACCTATCTACAAAGCAGAAATGGGTAGAAATAATGATGAGAAAAACTCAAAGTGAGTGCACACTAGGTAGGAATGACATAAAGTCAGAAGAATATGACATTCAAAAGCAGTAGAAAATAAAACGCCTCGAATGCCTGGCTGTTCTTTTTCTCACTGGGTAGAGACACGGGGATTTTTCTACTCTCACATGGTTACCGTCCATGGACATATGCTCTTCCCTGTGCCAGAGGAAGGTGCTGCAATGCTGTCCACTGGAGTTTCTGGGGAACTACCTAGTGCCACTGTTGAACCACTGTAAATGAGCGTATTCTTTATCAAATTGATCATTGCAGCTATTGTTCTTATTCATCATCATGTGGTAATCTCACCTCTTGCTAATCTTTGAATGTGCTTCCTCTAAAACCAAGTCTATTGACCAATGTGTGCCTCCTTTTTTATAACGGCCAATCATATTCACCAGAGCCGTCCCTTGTGAATGAGATAAAGGTGCTTAGAAAAGTAAAGGAATCGTACAGTACAGTGCAGGGCTCTTTTCTCTCTGGTTTTGCTGCTCTAAGAGAAAGAGAGTCCCTCCCTGGAAAAGATACTGCACAAGAAGCCATCTTAGAAGCAGAGTGTAGTCCTTATCAGACCAGTGACCCTGCTGTCATCTGTGCTTTAGCCTACGAGAAAATAAATGTGTTTTCTTCATAAATTGCTGCATGCCAGATATTTTGTTAGTCCAGCACGAACAGACTAACATATATGCCATTTCCGTACTTTCAACAGACACCGCAGTCCTTTTGGAAAGGACTGTGGAGTCAGACAGGTTGAGTATGAAACGTAACTTCACTAGTTATTAATTGTTGAATTTGACATGTTTTTAAGCTAAGCTGAGTATGCTTTCTGAAATATTGAAAAATAACAGTATCCCTCACAGGTATGTAGTAACTTCATATACAATGCATTAATTGCTTTGTACTGGTTTGGGTATATTGATTATTTCATTACTTGTAGCCTATTGAAAAGTAATATTCTAATAACAGATTTAATTGGATTTTATTATGACTTTTGAAAAGGTAGGTTATCCTATATCATTTTCTTCTTTTCCATGCCCAGTGAAACTAATAATTCAAAATCCCTCATTTCCAGCCTGGAATTTCCCTCCTAATCATCCTCTTAATTCTTGTTTTTTTGTGTGTGACTTCTAATGGTTGCTCAAAAAAGCCAGTTGTCCTTCAGACAAAGGGCTTATATAAAGAATTGAAAAAGATATCAGAGTCATGTGAGTAAACATTGCATTGTCCCTCTCGTGTGAGAAACTGGAAAAGCAAACAAGGATCAAATACACAATAGATACTGGGAAACCGAAAATATTGTCCAAAAAGAAGCAGGAACTAGAGTGGGAAAGAGGGAATGGAAGGAAGGGAAAAGGAGAAAGAAGTAATTTTTTAAAAGGATAAATTTGAAACAAAGCTTTTTAAATAGGGAAGGGGGAACCGAGTTGAAGGCAGGCGAGAGGATTGAGAAAAAAAAGTAATCAGAATATACCATGTCTGTACAAATTTCTTATGATATATATAAATATTATGTACTTCTAAAATGTGCCAATGAATTAATTAAAAAATACTGCAACATCACCATCTCCTCCATACATAGATTGTCCTTCTTCAACTGCCTACTTTGCATGCTTTTTAAAAAATCTGCTATGACTGCTACTATCATTTTAAGGTGAAGCTTAGAAAATGATTCCTTCCCCTGTGGCCTGTCTTCTCCATTACAATGACTGTGAAAACAACTGAAATAGTTCATGAAAATCTTTCATTCATTTTTAGCCGCTTTGTTCTGATTTCATTGTCCCACTCACCTATAATTTCCATTACACTATTCTGATAGCATTTTCTTCACAAACTTCTGTTTATTTTCTAAATTTTTTGACCCATACTGCTTGTTACAGTGATCTTCACTTTCATCTCCTTTCAGCTCTCAATCTATTCAATATCTATTTTAAAGGGCGCCATTTTAATATCTTGGGTAGCGATAACATTCCTCTCTCCTGTATTTAATTGTCTTACAAAGTGAGTCACACTTTCACTCCAATTTTAGCCTTATGTGTACACATTTTTATCCTTTCCTAAAATGTTTATTGGAAATAGGATTTATGGAACCACACATTCTTTCATCAAAAAATTTTATCATGTATACTATCAATTTATGCTTCATTTTTGAATTGATCAGTGAAAAATGAACACTTGTAGAATTTATCCCTGTAGAATTACCATAACTAATATTTGCTCTAAAGCCATAAATCCAATGTAATTTTATTTGAAAAAAGCTATTCAGAGAAAGTTGAACATCTCCAGTAGCCACCAGATAATGAAAGATAAATTTTAGACATTTTTTCTGGTTAAAACTAAATATTTTCTTCCAAGTTATCACCATTACTAAGTTCAAAAGAAACTAAGAAGATAAGTACAACCATTTTTATGATTTTGATTATCTAATATTCATTTGTCATCTCAGTTTGCTCAAGGAAACTACTTTAAATTGTAAATTTAGAGTTGGTTTGGATACTAGTGTGACTGTTATTCGTTAGATCTTGGAAGTTAAATAATTTCGATAAAGTAAATGAAAATAAGGAAAATGTTTAAATCAAATTTAAAATGATATTCAAACTTCGTTCTGCTATTTCTTTTCAGTATATTAATAAAAATCCATTTAATTTAATTTCCAACTTCTAATTTAAAAAGATGAGATTATTTTTATAATAGCAAATCATTTTCTTTTTCTCATTTGTTTTATGCTAGTGTTGCTTATGCTTTGTAATGAGAATTTTTCCTAAGTATAAAAAGGAAACAAAAAAAAGATAATTTGATAGCCTGCTTTGTAAGTGTGTTTTAAACTAGGTTGTTTGCCGAATGTTTGTATTTTATTTTCATTTCATTTTGTATTTTTTTATTTCCAGGTATATTAGAAAATCAATAATGATGATGATTGATAGATTTTTACCTATAACTCACTTGTGCAAAAAAATTTTAGAGAGTACTGCTAATAGTATGACTTTTACCATCTGGCATATAATTTACTACATTTTTCTTTGTCAATAATTGTTTCATAATTTATCTTTGTTAATCAGAGATATGAGAGACGATTTGCATGCATTTATATATTAAACATAGTAATATAGTGCTTTGTATCTTTTATTTATGTTCTTTAGTAACAATCATTTTTAAGACTAGAAATATAAAATTTAATTTGTTTTCCAAATTTTCTATCACTAATAACACAATTTCCTACTAAACAGTTTCTACCAATTAGCATGATCAAAGCACTATCGTCAAACATTTGAGAAAAAATATAAAAGTTTAGTTATCTGACAAGGCAGATGTTATGGTTTGTGTCTGGATGTCTCCGCAAATCCTCATGCCATCTTGGTAGGGAGTGGGCCTTTCCAAGGTGGCTGAGTCTAGCGTTGTGATTGGTTCATTTTCTAGTGTTGAGATTGGCAATGTGAGTAGTGCACCCACCCAGGGGCAGGTAGTCAGCATACAGTGTAAGGGAGGGAAGAAGGCATGTCTCTCCCTTTTTTATTTTGTTGCTTTCTCTGTCTGCACCACTATGAACTGGTTACCCTCTGCCATGAACCACTCTGCCTTGAAGCCAAATGAGGATGGACTGAAACCTCCACAAACTGGGAGCTAGATAAACCTTTCTTTCTCTAATTTGGGTGTCAAATATTTTGTCTCAGCAAGGAGAAAAAAGTAACTGAGACAGCAGATAAATCATAGTCTTCTGTAGTATGAAGTAACAATGGATGCACTCACTAATCCTATGAGTTTCCGAAAAGGTAACCAGACAATAGAACCCTATAACTGCACATGAAAATGGTTAGGCTGAAAAATTGGATTATTGATGTTGATCATATGTATAAACATACACAGACATATATACACACATAACTATGAATAGTTTACATAAAATAATGTAGTTCAGTTCAGAGGTATTTAATCAAAATATTCTTATTTTATATTTACTGTACATGAGAAAGAATGTTTTCTTACACAAAATCACTTGAAAAATATTTGCGTACCTCAGTCTAATATTAACTATGTAATCAAATTTTAAATATTCATGAAAGAAACAGCATTGTGCTGTTTTAACAGAAATTTATTTATTTATTTATCTATTTTTGGTATCAGGGATCAAACTCGCAACCTCATGCTTGCCAGGCACGTGCTAAGCTGCTGAACTGTATCTTCAGCCCCTTAACATAAATTTAAAATCAAACCCTGTGAATGACACTGGAGGTCTTCAGGATAGACAGAGAGTGTTATAGGAAAATACTATGGAAAAGAAAATAGTTTTTCCCTTACCATGAATGAAGAGAATTTCAAAAAGTATCAGAAATTTTAATTAATTCATAAATCGCCATTTGTAATTGGTGGCACAAGCTCTTTCATATGTTAATCTTCTAATAAAAGTCTAAATCTTAAAAGTTTGCTATTACAGACTTTTCTTTGCAACTGTTTAATGAGTACCAGAATCATGGTAGCAACTGTGATAAGAGTTCCATTGTCAGTCAATTTAGGAAATCATTGCATGTTAGCTTTCTGTCTGGGACTCCTAATCTACACTCACACCTTAACCGCTCTGATAAGTTTGGAGTAAAGAAAGAAATGAATTTCCTTTGTTTTATACATGTTCTCTGAACTTTTTATCCAGTTGGTCCCTACTTACCCATCTTTCCAAGCAGATAGACAAAGTTCTCTTGAATACACTGTGGAAATACTACACCCACTTGTATTTTGCAAACTATGAAAAAGTGTTTTAAAAGAGGTATATTGTTTAGGAAAGAGCCTCAAGAAGAGTTGATGAAAGTAATTAAGTGTAAATCCAGATCAACCTGGAAGAGGTGATTATAAAGACCTAGAGGAACAAAGAGGCCCTCACAGTGAACTACTGATACATATGCACTCCTAGGTAATTAAAAGGAACGTAAGAATTCATTTTCTAGAACTAAACATTTCACATTTGTCTTAGGAACTTTTTGTAGTATATTCATGGAATAAAATAAAGTTGTGTGTGTTTCTTCGCATGCAGAATAAAGGAGTTTAAAGCCCTATGAGGTAGCATTAGTTGTTGAACATAAAATTGGACATGTCTTTCTGGGCTGGTACTGAAAACGTTAGGTGAATTTTGTTAGAGAAAAGACAGAAATCTCATGACTCCACGACTGGAGTCATGATTCTCTCTGTGGGGGCTAGACAGGAAACCAGTGACAAGAGATTTCTCTTGTCAGTTGCTTTATAGTTCACCAATTGTTTAATTTACATGACTATCTGTCATGTGTTGTATTGTCTTTTCAAAGCCTTCACATTTGGCCTCTTTAATTCAGGATGTCCCTTGCAATTTCAAGGTCTGAAAATCCTTTTCAGTGTCAAGGAGAACCTTTCATGAAGGAATGCAATGAATCATATCTCAGCTAAGTCTTAAAAGATCCTAAAAACTTCCAGGAAGATAACTATAAATTTCAGTCTATTTAACCCTTGAATTGTGGGGATGGATTTTTCTTTTCTAACTCAAAGAGTCTAGCACCATTTTTTTAAATGTGATGTTCACATGTGTGTGTCTATGTGTGTAGTGATAATCATCCATTTGTAAATTATTCACCAATGTATTTTTCCACATTTGATCTAATAAATTATATTGTGCTTCCTAATGACAGCTTTCCTAAATTTTACTCATTTCCTTATTTCTTATCAAATACTATGGCAGACAAGTAGCCTGTAATGAACCCTCCTCCACTGCTTTCCACAGTGATGCCCACAGAAACTGCCATGTTCTTACCTGGTTCTAACTTGCTTACAAGGGATTTAAGCAAGCCTCTATTCCAGAACAGAATGCAGATTAATTAGAAAAGTTTTCTAGTATTTATTGAATTAAGAATACCATGAATAGTAACCTTTGAACAGTCTCCTTTTGGCTATAGACTTGGAGCTGATCATGACTATAATTATATTTTATTTATTGTTTATTTATTTATTTATTTATTTTGGTACCGTGGATCGAAGTCAGGACCTCACACTTGCCAGTCAGGTGCTTATGCCGCTGAGCTAAATACTTATAATTATGTAGCCAGTTCCAATTTACAGTGAGAAAGAATATGTCTACAAAAAAAGGACAAAACAGAGTGAAGAGGAGGCAAGGACTTCTTGGTAAACAAGTCTGTATTCTTGCTTTTCTTAAGTCTCACATGCAGGACTATTCTTCCCAGACTTTGCTCCAATGCTCCAATAATTCATTTGCATTCATTGCTTCACAATTTCATTCTCTCTGTCTCTCTGTCTCTCTGTCTCTCTGTCTCTCTGTCTCACACACACACACACACACACACTCTCTCTCTCTCTCTCTCTTCTCCCAGAATAGTAAAAGAAAAATGTAAATACGTAAATCTGTCATAACTGCTCTCTCTCTCTCTCTCTCTCTCTCTATATATATATATATATATATATATATATTCCTTCTTGGTGACCTCATCCATGTAATTTAGTTAAATGAAGTTATGATCACAGTTTTGTTGCATATACTGCTCTCTGTCTGTTCTATTTCGGTTGATTATGTCCACATATCCTTTAAATGACAATTCAGATCTGTTTCACTGAAGGCATTTAGTGGCATGAAGAACTCTACTTTTTTATGAGCCACAGACTGCAAATTGCCTTCAGGAACTTTACCATTTGTGCCTGTCTGTATCCCTTGTCTGTTCGTTTTTGCTTATACCTGTTTCTAAGTTGATTTCAGGCAGATATTACATCTTTTCATTCTTAATTGATTCCAAAATTTATGTCTTTCAATCGTATTTTTATGGTACAGTTTTCCACTTCATTACTAGACAATGACATTCAATTGTTTCATGCATACTGTTTTCCAGAATGTCAGAAATCCCAAACTAAGTACATCCAAATAAAGTTATGACATTTTCAACTTACTCTGTTTTCTTTGTTGTGCTACATAATTTGACAAGTCTTACAAACTCAACCATTTGAACCTGAAATTAAAGTAAAATCTACCACAGGAGTGTTTACTTCCATTACCTTTGTCTGTCATTATTGCTACTGATTTTATTTAGCTATTTTTCACTTCCAGGTTATACTTTGGTATTAGTTCCCTAACAGTTGTGTCACTCATATACTCAATTAAATTATTTTTTGCTAATTACTAATACTCTTTATGTATTTACATGAAAATTTATCAGTGCCTAAGAGTAAACTTAACCAAAATCCTTTTCTTATTCAGAAACATGATCTGTTAAGTTATGATGCAGTTATTCTCATAATATAGTCTGTTACACTTCTGTTTCCCAAACTGACCGTTGCCCTTCTAGTATGTGTTTACTGCAATACATTACAACTGATTAAGCTTCCTTAACTTTTCATCTCTAGCATCTATCACAATGTCTTGGATTATAAGCAAAAGTCCTTCAGAAATACCAAGTAAGGTAAAAACTGAATTTTTAAACTATCCAAAAATAATCATTCCCTCACAATATAGTAGCCGATACTAGGCCAATATATTCAGCGAGAACAGGTAAATAGAAGTCTGTAACAAAACAATAACGTGAAAGATCAATTATCTTCCAATGCCATATATATTTTTATGGTGGTAACATTATAAACATAACAAAATTTTAACATTTTAACTCTTTTAAGTACCCATCTCAGTGACATTAAGGACATTCACATTATGGTGTATCCACAGTTTTAGAAATTTTCATTATTGGCAAGCATGAATTTGCCAGTTTGATTCCCAGTACAAAAATAAATAAATGAATAAATAAAGTAAGTTTTCATTACCCCTAAGTGAAACATGGTCCTCAATAAATAGTAACTCATCTATACTCTTTCCCTGCCAACTGGTAACTACATTAATTGTCTGTGAATTTGACTATTTTAGTTGCTTCAAATAAACAATCAAATTATATTTTTATGTTGTGTTTAATTTACTGCCTTCAGCATAATATTGTAACATCTGTCAGAATTTCATTCCTGTTGTAGTAAGTAATATGCTGCTATATATCTGAGTCTATTTCATGTATCCATTTATCTGGTGATGATCATTTGGATTGTTTCCAAGTTTGAATAATGCTTTGTGGATATGGTTGTCCAAATATTTTTCTGAGACACAACTTTCAGTTTCATTTTTTTATATACTACAAATCAGATTTACTATGCCATGCAGCAATCTTCCTTTGAGGGATTCCATATTCGTTTTCATCTAATATTGCCATCAGCGCTATAAAACAACTCTAGTTTCTTCACATTTTGGCTAATGCTGTTATCTTTTATTTACTTTTTTTTTTAAATAAGAACCTTCTTAATAGTTACAAAGTGAAGTAGCATAGTCTGAAGCAGTTAGGCTTGAAAGGCCAAGATGATGAAATGAAGGAATGTTTACATTTCAACTTATTTTTCTTTCTTGTTTTTCTCCCAATACGCATGCCAGATTAAATGGTTCAAGCCAGGAGAAGGTTAAGACAATGGTGGAGAGTCAATAAGAGGTAGGAAAAGCAGCAGTGTTCTGCAATCTTCCGGTCCTGGGAAGGCATAAAATAAATTCGACAACCATCCAGGCAGTCAAGAGTTGTGAGTACAAAAATCCCAAGAAAACAAAGGTAAAAAGGAAAAAAAAAAAAAAAAAACAACAGTAAAACTTGAACTATGTGGGGTTTCCTTAAAGCCATTTGCTGCCAACTAGGCTGTATGCAGAGACACTAGGAAGCTGAGATGTAAACACTTGGAAATTTCAGGGACACTTTCAGAAATTATGCAAAGTTGGAGAGCAAAAAAATAAATTTCAGTACTAGCTAAGGAACCTTCTAAGAACCACTGCGTTTACTTGGGAACTACAGAAGATTGTATGGTAGGGCTGGGATACACCAGATCTAGGAGACTTACAGAATATAAATCTGGGGAATATATCAGAAGCCTCTGCCCTTTCTGCTCACTGTTCAATGATTCTAAAACTATTCAAACATAAGGTATATTAGTTTAAAATATCATTGTTCTTTTTAATTATTGAAATCTTTAATTTGGTGGGAATTAATTTATTGTTTTAATTTAATCTGTTTTTTAGGAAAAAATCACTGAATCTGTATTCTTTCACTTTGATGGTAGATTCATAAAATTCTGAGAATAAAAAAATGTGGTAAAATAATTAATTAAAATAAGAGGGTGTTAGAATGACTGATCAAGTGAACAGAATAATCAGTTTAAAATATTGAAATATGTAATCCAGTCTATGAGATAGATTTTTAAATAGGTACATGTAAACTGCATATAAAGCATTTTTAATACTGGGGCTAGGAGTTTTGCTCAGGAATGCAATACTCATTTAGCACATCAGAGGTCCTGACAGGATCCCCAACACTGCAAAAGAAAGAGGTGGGATGAGGAACAAAGGCAAGAAGGAGGGTGGAAAGGAAATAGTAAAAGAAAGAAGGAAGTAAGGAGGGAGGGAGAGAGGGAGGAAGAAGTCATTTATTAAAGTTCAAAAATACAATATTACACACGAAGTTGAATAAGTAAAACTAAGGTAAACTTTGAGCTAGTTTAGATTATACCATAAGATTAACTTGAATTAACACGTAAAGACAGCAAATGCACTTTAATATGTTTAGCAATCATTGTGGTTAGTGATCTAAGAAATACAGTATTTTACCCTCTTCTATGATAGTCACATATATATGTATGTGCATTTGTTTCTGTAATTATGGATATATGTATGAATGAGTTTTTTAAAAGTTGGAATAAAATTTATTTTTTATTTCTCTTCAATCTCATAAACATTATGACTGAAAGTTATTGTTTAAGACAGTAGCTTTTGATTATATTTTTGTAAGTTCCACTCTGTTTATTCCTTTCCTTTTCATCATAAAATGCTTATTCTAAAACTTGCTCAGGAAAACATATGCATCTGTCCCTAGTCAACCATATAGAGTATTGGCCTTAGTTATTTGCCAGAGGCTATAATTTTTCATTAAAATTCCAGCAGAGAAATGGTATTATTCTAAATAACACTTTCTAAAAGAAAATCTACTCATTTTTCTTAGAAGCTACATTCTAGCATTTGATAAAGACTGGCAGGAGAAAGGACTTACATGACTGTAACCCATGGCAGAATTTTTACGCTGAAGTGTATCTCACTGCAATGCCTTGAGCTTTTATTGAAGATGTCTACAGTCATCAGCCATGTGATCCCTACTTTCTAAATTTACATAAAATTTAATTTTAGAAAATTTTATCACATTATTTGTTGATGTGTATATATGATATGCTGCTTTTTTCTGACCATCATTTATTGTATTTCCTCTTCTTTTAGTTTGCCATAATTATGATTTGTGTTTAGTCATATAACCTATCTGTCTTCATACTTTAATTATTTTGTTCCACATATTTTCCCATCCAAGTACACATACTTTGTAAAATATAAGCTTTGTAAATTATAAGCTTTTGAAGCACTTGCCTGGCAAGTGCAAGGTCATGAGTTCAATCCCCAGCTTAAAAAAAAAAAAGTTTTGTAACTGAAGATTATATGTATGCACACCCATGTACCATTTACAAGTAACGATGCACATGAGGCGAGCGCCATCAAGCTGTATACGGAATGTCCTTAAATGGAGATAGCTACAAGGTAACTAAGGAATGCCACTATCAGATGTGATCTGTCATTAACAAAGATGTCATCTGAGATGGGTAGCTGTATATGAAAATTTCAGTATAAAAATGGAATAATGTTCACCAAATTGGAAGAGTAAATTTAACATACATGTGTGACTGTCATACATGAAATTTACTTTGGGAAGCAATGGAGGAGAATGTCAAATGAGA